>APFE030022357.1:0-10555 GCA_000404065.3 Pinus taeda
ATGTTGATGATTTATTTGTATTTGAACATGTATGTGTAATTGACTTGATGGTTGGTTGCTTTGTTTAAACATGCATGCAATGTCATGTCGAATTTGAAAAGTTGATTTTGTCTCCAAGATTGAAAAAAGAGATAATGATTAAGTGTTTCATAAGAGGTGGAATTCTTTCTACTTTGAAAAATAATCGTTAAGTTCTTTTTGTACATGCTTGACTTGGAAAGGCAATCGTTTGAAAAAGGCATGTTTGTGTCAGCTTGTTATTTAGTCAATCATTTGTAAATGAAAGTACTAAATTGGCACATGATGATGATTCACATGATGTGAAATTTGTTTCTTTTGATGGAGCAAGAGTTTATGTGTTTTTGACAAGATGTCAGTCAAACATACTTTCATTGGTACATATGCAAATTTTAGTTGAGTTTGCATTTGTTTATGATGTAATCTCACATTTGTTTGAGCCACCTTGGATCGATGATCAAGGAAGTGATGTTCAAATACCTTCTGTAAACATCTAAATAGAAATTCTGAATGAGTTCAAGGAAGACAATTCTTAACAGGAGGACAAGCACATCCAGGAAGGAAAATGTTGACTACCTTCGAGTTTTGGTTCAAAGGCACTAGCCATGCAGGCAAGTGTAATGAGGCTGAAAGAAGAGGGTGTTGTTACTCTCATCTATTGTACAGATCAATAAATTAGCCTTTTGGGGTCCAAAAGATTCCCAATGGGGAGGAGTGATCAGATATTGATCCAGGACCTTAGTGACCAATCAGGTGTCGACACATGGCAAGCTTAGAGGCCGCCACGTGGCCCTGGAATGGTTATGTAAAATTTGTTGGGGTCCGACGGAATTGAACCCGTGACCTCTGGCGAAGGAGTTTCTTAACAACTTAAGGTTAGATTGCATATTTATGTTGTTATAGTTTGAGGTTTGTTTTATAAAGCGCTTCAATCTGCGCCATTAATCTGACCTCTCCAGATCCAACAGATATTGCATCGTCCACTCCAAATTAACCAGATGATCTCAACCGTTGATATATTCTGCTCAATCTAACGGTTGTCACGCAAACTTGCGCAGATTCATGCACAACGATTAATACTCTGAGAGAACGTGAGAAAAGTTGTTTTGGTGTGCTACGTGTTGACTATTAAGACTAATCATGTGTTTTTGGTAAAATACAATTTACAGCGTTTCGCCCGCGCGAGAAACCGCTCTTCGCTTATCAATACCATGGTTGAAGGATTAACCACGATCGCCAAATATACACGCGATAAGGTCTTATCCCTCATGTACATGCCCAACAGTTACAGTAAAAGTTACCTCTGACGGTTAGCCTGGAGGAGCGGATAAACTTAAGTGGATATGCTAAGTTTAGCTGAAGATAAGTGCAGTTCACCAATTTGGTGGAGAATCCTTAGAGGATACTGCATAAAAGCCCTCCAAGAGCAGTTTTCGACAGAGAATAGAGGAGAGACAAAGAAGCTCAGAGAAGCAGAGAGAGTGAAACAAGAGGCTCACTAGGCTAATTAGAGCCTTCTAAAGCCAATGGAATAGTCTAGAGAAGCTGAGGAAGTCATCTTCATGGAGAACATCATCTAGGAAGATTGATGTTGGAGCTCAGGAGCCACCAGAGGTTGGAGGCAGTTGTAGGAGCTACCAGTACTCATTCTCAGTGAACCAACGGTCATTCCTGACTGTAATGAACCTTATGAATCCATTGCAGTGATTTGCATAAGCATTTGGAGACTTATAAAGGTCAAGATGCTACAGAGAAGTTTTTAGGCAGAAAATGATCAAATGATTAGTCTGTTGTTGGTGTTTGATATGTGATAGAATTAGTAGAAGAAGTTTCAGAGATAGTTGAAGAATTCTGAAAGAGTTAGTGCCATCAAGAAGCTCAGGGTAGCTGAGTGCACTGATTGAAGGAATCAAGTCTAAGGAAGCTTAAAACTATTTGTAGAGTGATGACAGCCATGACAGGGATATAGATGGTATTCTAAGCCCATTGGTTCAGTTCAATAACCTTTGGAGTTAAGTGTGGAACTTGTAAAAGAAGCTTTGCCATAATCCCAAAGAGCCAACTCAAGATGACAAAAGCTCAAGGAGACATAGCCCACAATATTTGGGTGAACTCCTAGATTAAATTTGTTGTTATGTGTGGTTTTTTATTTGCTACATTATATGAGTATTATATGTGTTTAATATCAACAGAAACAAATAAGCACTTAAGCAGTCAAAAACAAACAACATACACCCGTTTCAAGTAATTAATTCCGTAAATGTCATGCATAAGCTAGATCATTTATTTGTTAAGCTTTGGAGTGGGAGGTTCTTGTAAGCATAACAAGTTGTTAAGCCCCAAGTTCAGATCACTTAGCAAGATCAACTTCACAGGTATTCTGGTATATATACAGTGGAGCATCATCTCACATGACAAGGGTTAGAGAATATTTCTCTAGCTACAAAGAGGAGCTGATGGACTTCCAAATTACTATGGGAAATAGAACGAAATGTACTCCAGTAGGGAGAGGTACCATAGATTTTCAAAGGGAGCCAGAAGTAAGCACCAACACTACAGATGGATTGCATGTGCCAAGATTGGGTATAAATCTGATTTTAGTGTCCCAATTACAGGATAAGGGGTATGATATTCACTTTGTAGGGAATAAAGTGTATGTCAAACACCCAAGCTGGAAAAATGTAAGACATTGGAGTTCGAAGTAACAAATTGTATTGGTTACAGATTGATTCTCCAATGGCACTAATAGGAAGTGAAAGTAGCAGTGGGAAGGAGCTGAATGAGTTATGGCATAGGAGAATGGGACATCTACACTATGGAGCACTCAGGATGCTCAAAGAAACGATAATATGGGTTCCAGAATGTGGCACAAAACATGATGATGTGTGCAGAGGATGTGTACTTGGGAAGTATGCTAAGACAACATTTCCAAGAAGTGATAGCAAAGTTGATGGCGTGTTAGGACTCATACATTCATATATTTGCAGCCCGATGTCTACTAGAGCTCTCAGATGTGTCGAATATTTCGCCATATTTATTGATGATCATTCCAAGAAAACTTGGATCTACTTCTTGAAAACCAAAGATGAGGTCTTCGATCATTTCAGAGAGTTTAAAGCTCTCAAAGAGAATGCAACATGGAATAAGATCAAGGTGCTTCACTCAGATAATGGTGGAGAATATATGATAAATACTTCACAATTTCTTTGTGAATAAAGGCATCAAGAGAGAATGGATTGCTCAATATAATCCACAATAGAATGGTGTAGTGGAGCGGAAAAATATAACCATTGTTGGAGTTGCAAATGCTATGTTATATGATTAGGATCTACCTGGATTTCTATGGGCAGAAGCATGTAACATAAAAATATATATTCAGAATAGGAATCCTCATAGAGCATTGGGGAAGAAAACACCAGAAGGAGTCTTCATAGGGAAGTAGCCAGAAGTTAACCACTTCAGAATTTTTGGTAGTGTTGCTTATTGCCACGTGCCAAATGATAAATATACCAAATTGGATTAGACTGTAGAAAAGGGGCTCTTTGTGGGGTACAAAGAAACTTCAAAGGCATACAAAATCTACATTCCTAGCAATAAGGAGATTGTAGTAAGGCAAGATGTGAATTTCATGGAGGAATGAGATTTCATGAGATCTCGTGATATGCATACAGGTGATCAAAATCAGCAAGCATAAGCTCATTTAGTCTAGTAGCAAGAGTTGGCAGGAGGACAATCACAAGGATCAAGTACTATGATCGATACCAACATTTCCTTACATGCAGGAAATCTAGGGAGTTCTTAGCAGATGGAGCAGCAGAGGTAGGATGAGGAGGAGTTGGTTGAACCTCCCGCGACTAGTGGTTGAGCCAGCAAAGAGGTTCATTAGAAATTGAGAGATGCAGACGATTTTATTGGAACTCCTAGGACAAACAAAAGATAACACAGAGAGCCTAATAGGTACTAAGCATTGGTGGCTCAGGTTGCAGAACCTTCCAGCTTTCAAGAGGTTGCACAACATCAAGTGTGGGTAGATTCCATGGTAGAAGAGTATATCTCTATAATGACAAATGATGTTTGGGAGGCAGTGCCAAGGTCGGAAGATAGATCATTTGTAGGTTTTAGATGGATCTATAAGATAAAATATGCGGCAGACGATAGTATGGAAAATACAAGGCTAGGTTCATGGCAAAGGGGTATGCACAAAAAGAAGGGATAGATTATGAGGAGACGTTCACCCCAGTTGTTAGATACACTTCTTTCCGGTTAGTTATATTCCTAGAAACTCAGATGGGATGGCAGATTCACGAGATGGATGTCAAGACAACCTTCTTGAATGAGTTGATAGAGGAAGAAGTGTGCATAGAACAACCATATGGCTTTGAGACTCATGAGAGGCACACTCATGTGTGTAGATTAAAGAAATATCTCTATGGACTCAAGCAGGCTCAGGGCATGGTATGGTAGGATTGACAACTACTTGTAGTAGATGGGATTCGTCAAGAGTGACACAGATCCCAACCTTTACTATTTGATGGTAGAGGGTGAGCCACTCATTCTAGTTTGTATGTGGATGATCTCTTTCTCATAGGATCATCAGGTCTCATAGAGGACTGCAAGAGGAACCTGGTAGCAAAATTTGACTTGAAGGATTTGGGGTTGATGTGTTATTTCCTAAGATTGGAAGTATGGCAAAAGGATGGGGAGACCTTCATTGGGAAAGGAAGATACACTACATATATTCTGAAGAGGTTCATAATGCAGGATTGCAGACCCATGTTTATGCCCATGATCATTAATTGGAAGAATATAGATGCATCAAATGACAAGGATGTCGACCTCACCTTGTATAGACAACTTATTGGATCTCTCACATATTTGGTCAACACTAGGCCAGATATCTACTTCACATTCAATACCCTAAGTCAGTTCATGGTAGAGCTGAAGAGAGTACATTGGGTAGCATCAAGGCATATTCTAAGGTATGTTCACAGTACAGTCGAGTATGGGTTGAGATATACTCGAGGGGATGATGTTAGACTTTGTGGGTACATAGATGTAGATTGGGAAAGCAATTTAGTGGACAGGAAAAGTACCTCTGGGTATTGCTTCAGTGTTGTATCAGGGATAGTTTCTTGGTGTAGCAGGAAGAAAAAATTAGTAGCACTGAGCTTTGCAGAAGCAGAGTAGATGGCAACCAGCACAACTACGTGTGAAGCTATATGGCTTCAGAAGCTGCTAATAAGATTGTTCATGTAGAAGATGGAGGCGACTAGTGTCTATTACGATAATCAGAGTTGCATAAATATCTTTGAGAATCCAGTTTTCATGACAGGTCAAAGCACATTGATATTCAATGTCATTTTATCATATATTGTGTACAATGTGGAGCAGTCCAACTACAGTATATTCCTATAGAAGAGCAGGTTGCATATATACTCATGAAAGCTCTAGGGAGAGCTAAGTTCGTCTATTTTATAGAACATGTGGGTATGGTGTAAAAATTGTTTCAGTAGTAGGGATAGATTACCTTGGATGATTCTCAATTGCAGCAACAACATATGAGAGGAAGTTGCAGTGTAGAGGTAGTCTTATCAGCAACACAGATGCAATGTATATAAGAGTTTCACAGTGGTTGGTGGGTAGCAGTGGCCAAACATCAATAGCATAACAGGAGATGATGTAGAGACAGGGTGTATAGTAGCACTAGAACACATTCCTAGCTAAGAGGGAGTGTTAGTTTTTGTAGCATTGGATGTGTTCTAGCCACGAAATTTGGTCGAGAGGCTAGAATATATGATATCTTAAAAACCTAGAAATTGTTTATGGAAATTCTACCTAGAAGTGTCTCAATTAGATTATTAACTGATTTTTAAATATTTCCTAAGTCTAAACTTAGGTAATATGGTTAATTAATCAATATTAACTGAGATAAGATAAGAATCATCTAGAAACTCACACAGATCGATCCAGAGATGATCCTAGCCATTGATTAAGTTTTAATATTGGGAGTTGGTGATCCAACAATGGATTATAAGAGGAGATCGATGTGGTGATGGAGAACACCCCAGAGCAGATACTAAGTTTCCTAGGTAGTTCGATTTTCTTAGTAGCAACATCTCAGCAAAGAATATAGAGCCAGAGGGTGAGTAGTAGGTGGAAGAGGAGGACAACAACATTCCGAGAGGAAGGTTCAGAATAGGAAAAAAAAGGAAGGTTGAAATTCTCATAGGGCCAGTGTAATCTCTGCGCAAAGGGTGACGCAGGGAGCTCAGCAAAGAGGCTAGGGAGGAAATTTTGGAGGCAAAAAATAGTTGTGCGGTGAGAGAAAATTCTCACGATAATTTTGAAAGTATTTTCCTCAGATTAGATTGCCAGTTGGGCATCTAAATTATTGTACTTAGAATTGTTGCTAAACAATAATAAAAAAAACCCTCATCTATTACACCGGTTTTCCGACATTGGGTTTTTCCAAGGACAATTGTCCAAAAATAAATGTGTCAAAATTCTTGTGTGTGTGCTAGAAATTGTCAGTTTTCAGTATTTTATTTTCGTAGTATTTTTAAGGTGAAAATTGTAGTTGTGATTTTATTTGTTGTTTTTTCGTAGCAAATAAACTACATAATTAAATTTTTAGTTAGAAGAATAATTTCCAGTTATTGCAATAGAAATTTTCACAAATCCCACTATAGACATGGAACCAATCATTGTCCCTTCAAAATAATTTGACATTGATCCATTAAAGTTGCCATCATATTATCTCAAAACATTCAAGATCATTAACCACTTGTGAATCTCATCACTAGAATTTATCTTTTATAGATGAAGAAACCTTTCTCCTAAACTCCCTCTAGCTCTGGAGTAAATTTCAAATCTATTTATACATATTACATGTCAGGTTTGGAGAGTTATCCTTCATACTGTAGACAAACTTAGATTTTTTAAATCATTCATTAGAGACAGTTTGAGGTCTAAAATGGGCTTCCTAAGGAATATTATAAAATAATAGAGGAAATAATAAAATAAGATTAGATTACATCAAATTTTAGAGGGAAAAAATAAAAAATAAAATGTTTTCTCAACTCATCCCCCTACATTTTTACTTAAATTTTGAGCCAGATCACTCATTGAATGTGGAATTCCTTATCCAAGGATAACCCATGTTGCATACTTTCGATGGACCTTACTACACAAAAAATGAGAAATACCTGAAAAACGTGATTGCATTCACTTTTTTTCATGTATTTCCCATTTTTCGTGTAGTAGGGTCCATAAAAAATATGCAAGACGAGTACTCAGTGGATAAGGAATTAAATTTCACATCCAACGAGTGATCCCCCTCGAAATTTGAGTAAAATCGTATGGAGATAAGTTGAAAATACGAGTTGAAAAGTAGTTTTTTATTCTTTTATCTTTTAATATTTTTTCTTTTTTACTCCAAAAATGGTGAATCATCCCCCATGGTTGACATCATCATCTTGAATCCTATTGGTTCTCATAAAGTTGATTTTGGTTGTACATTCTTGTTTTGAGGCCCATTTTAGACCTCAAAATTTCTCTAATACTTTGGACCATGGACCACTAAGCATTATGAATACATTGTGGATATAAATCTGAACTACATAGGTTTTCCTTATTCCCAAATGCTCACATAGTGACTTCATCTTTTGATCAACATCAATTAGTAGATCGGTAGTCTTCCTTGAGATCTCTCAGTCTGGTGTTGGTTACAATACCTTGTCTCAACTCTATCAGCATTCCAAGCCTAGGTTTCAGTCAAAATTTCTATCACTGTGGCTCTCTTTGTTCTAGATGTTTGAGATCCTCAGCCTCTCTTGCTCCTTTTCATCCCTACCTTTAAGGCTAGGGAAGCCTACGACCTTGCATCTTTTCACCCTATGGACTAGATCTAAGAACTGAGGAATCTTATGGTTGCCTTACCAAACTATTACATATGTCTTTTCAATCTTGCTAATTGCCTTACGAGGCCTCTTTCTTCACTGCTTGCATAGAAAATCAAGACAGCCCTCAAATCTATCCTTCCTCTATGACAAAAGCATCACTTGGAAATAATATTGGCCCTCCCAAACCCTCGTCCTCTCTTGGATAGACAAACTCAGTCTTCAACAAAACCTTCTCTTAACTCATTTGGTTTGCATCACTAAGATATTAGAATGTGTCATGATGATGTTGAAACAACCAATGAGATATCTATGTTTCTCTAGAGTATTCATATCCATTGATTCTAAATCACATGCTCAAGGAAAATTTCCCAAAACTTTGCTTCTTCAAGTATCTTTAATGGTTTCTCTCTCACCTAGGCTATGAAACCATGTTGATTTTTCTTAAGAGAAATTGATCTTATAATATGATAATTACTTTCCAAACATTTCTTAATCAAGTTAACTTATTGCACATATATCATTAAGAAATTATACACAAAAAATATCAACAGTAATTCAATAATGATAATAGGATCATAAAGAGACAACCAAGCACAAAGAGGCATAAATTTACCCTAGGAAAACCCAACCTCAAGAAAAACTGAACAACCTTTTCTTAGGATAAATTGTTCAGCTAAGCAAAAGTACAATCTTATATTCACAAGTCAAACTTGGTCAACCCAGAAAAAAATAAAGCATTGGTCACTGGTCAAACAGGTCGAAATTTGGTCTCCTACAACTGCCTCAGAGACCTGGTCAAACTACCAAGAAACTAGGTCATCTTGTTTAGAACATATCAATCAACGCAAGTCAAACAAACCCACTCAAATTGCCTCAGAAACCTGGTCAAACTACCTTAGAAAAACTTGGTCAAGCTACCTTAGAAACTCGACTGTCTCAGGAATTCATCTTCCATGGAAATTTCAGCCTCTTCCCCAATCTTCTTCGAGAGAGAGAGAGAGAGAGAGAGAGAGAGAGAGAGAGAGAGAGAGAGAGAGAGAGATTGTGTTGTTTTTTTGGTGAGAAAAATGAAAGGTTGAAGTGTCCATTTATGGAGATTTTAAGGTGCCCAAGTGGCACATCTTCTTGCTGGGTTGACTTATACTTTTCGAGGCAAATTTAAATTTCTTCTTTCAATTTCCAATTAGGGTCAACTTGAGTAGCTAGGGAATACCTCCAACAACTACCACAAAGTCAACAAATCCAACTTTAAGAAAAGCAAGTCAATTTGAATTTTGGAATTTGAAATATATCTCGAACAAAAACAAATATATTAGATCTAAAGTTTCCACTAGAGAAAGACTCCACAAATCCTTTGTCCAATGGCACTCGCCACAAAACACATTCTTAAATTTGGTTAGACCTATACTTGGATTTGTCACCACCTCCAACGAACAAGTGGCTCCACCAAATTGCATCCTCTACGACGTCACCAAATTGAGTAGAACAAGTTCCACCAAAAATAACAAAAACTCTTCGTGATTTCTACTCTACGTGGCCTCAAAGTAGAACAATCAAAACTCAGCCTCCACCAAAACACATACAAAACTCAACCCTTAAATAATTGTGTTTTCTCCTCTTCAAGAGCATAACAACAATTTATCCTTTATGTGGACATGTTGACAGTGTTGGACCTGCCAACATGTCAAGGGATCTCCCCGGTAAGAAGTCCCAGTTAGACGTCAAATTGTTTGGTGTAGGAGTCCCAGCAGTGGGTCGTATGGTACTGCCTTGACTGTGGTTTTGCACAAAGGAAAGTAAGATGTCCTTGTTGGTATCAAGGGTGTGACATATACAGTTAGTCAAGGAAAATGCATGAGCAATTCTAACACACGGAGGGTGAGGTGAGTGCGCCCCTTGGAAACCTATGACAACATGGAGTTAAGAAGGGAACACACGAACAAAGATGCATCACAGCATGGAAGGCAAGTAAGCTAGAAATTCAAAGTGATGGCTAAACTGACAACACATTTCAGAAAGGTTCATACATAGATATACAGAAATAGCTACACATGCATGCGTAAGCAAACATATACATATATCACAGAGAGTACTCAAGATAGCTGAAATACAATACAACATATGCATGAAACGTGTTATATCTGTTATATTAAGAAGTGTAAGTTCCATTCATACAATACACCCATGTCTAACCACTAGTTCCGACAGCGGAACGTTACAGCCAGAACCGCTTGCTCCTCCAAAGAGATATACTAGCTCTACGCAGTGGAGAAGCCAAGGCTCATTACAATATTGTCCAAGCTCTCTATAAGATAGTCCTATAGGAAGCTTGGTTGATCAAAAGCCTATATAATGAGTTATGAGGGACTATTTATAGCAAAGGGTGGAGTGGCTTGACATTCCCCCTTGTGACACTTCATCTACCCTCATGAATATTCATATACTATATGACTGTTACATCCAACTATCGACACTTGAACTTACACTTGACAAGACGTTACATTACAATGCACATGTACCCATGTGAGACAAAATGGCTTGAGAAAGCCATGGAAGACCAGCTCTTCAACATCCTCATGGTAGTCGACAGTAGCGAACTGGTGCCAAGATCGGTAGTCCGTGATGGTGTTCATGTA
>APFE030022361.1:1271-48821 GCA_000404065.3 Pinus taeda
TACATCAAATGATCATCAAGTACAGATAAATTACAGTCAGCTGAAATAACCAGATCAACAATAACAGAACTGAACCCAGAACACTTTATCAACAGAAAAATTCAGCCAACAGAAGATCTTAAAACAGATACGCGGTTCTCCTTCTTTTGGCCTGCGTCACTACGCAGTTCACACTCTGCTTCTTTGCGTACACCCGCAGAGCTCCTTCTTCTGTACTGCATGACCACACACTGTTCCTTTTACTGATCTGCATACAGTATGCACCCAAAATCACTATCGCGCCGCGTACTGGCTAGTAGGCACGCACCCAGGAGAACAATCACGCTGCGTACTGACACAACAGGCACGCACCTGAACCACCGTCGCTCTATGTACCTACGTACTTCTCCCCTATTGCCTCTGCGTACCCACACATTGACCTTTCGTCGCTTCTGCATACCTCTGATTAGGGCTGAAATACAGTCAGATGCTCAGATCTGAACTTGTGCTCGAGAGATCACCCTTCACAGATTCGCTTCCAACTTCTCTTTTATAGATCAAGCTTTTAAACCGAGAACCCAATAGATCAGATCTTAAGATATTCAACCAAAGCGTATACTAAGCCAAATGATCTCCTTTGCTTTATATAGGCAAGCTCTTCCTCGAATCAAGGATCATGGGGCTCAATAATAATAATAAAATAAAACAATACCACGGGCCAAAACCATGATAACACAATACCGTCGGCTAAATACCAAGGGTAAAACATAAGGTACCCCACGTGTGCGCGCTTTACTGCCTTGAAGAGTGTGCACTTGGGTATGCACCTCATGAATGGGTAATCAGCGTAACTAGATGCAGTTCCTGTACGGCGTACCTGCGGGTACACACCTCCTGAACTGTTCTCCTGCGTACTTCTTTATTTTCATCAAATTGAGAGCCATGCCATGGGTGTTGCCATCAATTACAACATCTGTAACATATAACCATACCAGAAACATAATGCCAACAAGGAGTAGATTTCTGCGCAACTCTTAGTTTATAAATGATTCCCAGTGGGTCATAGGACCATGTGAAACCGAGTTTAAATTTCATGCGCTTGAGTAGTTCATCAAATTCTTTATTTAATTCCCTAGTATTTACAATATATTGCCCCATATATGCCTTTAACTTAAACTGTGATTTCTTATTGTTTGAGGAAAAGTGAAAATCATCCATGTTAAGCATTTGTCTCATGTATTTGAGAGAAAAAATTCTCACTGGCACAAACTTTGGTAATCTATAGGGAGGAAGTTCACATCCATAGATTCTAATCTTTGTACAATTATGGTATAAATACCAATCTCCATCTTTGGCATGTTCAGTGAGATGAAGGACATTTTTGATCTCTAGTGAAATCCTTAGTCTAACATCACTACTGAGTAGAGACAAGGATGTATGTAGAAACTCATCAACAAAATTGGTGAATGAATAATCCTCTCAGTTTCTTCTAACTAAAGAAGTATAGTGAATTACTGATAATACAGTACGCTGATCATCCATTTTCTATAATTGGATTTTGAACACATCTTCGTTTTAAAATAGCATCAGGTATACTAAAATTGATTGGTGTTTGACTGCACCTTCAACATAAACTTGAAGGCTTCTATCCAACTGTGAAAGTTGGTAAAAATCCTAAGAAAAACTCATCTACCCACTGGTTTGAATGATAATCTAACAGGCAGGTAACCATAGAGGTTACCTACCATGACATTTTAGGAAAAATGGAGGGAGAGTGAGGAGGGTTTATTCTGGGTAATTCAGAGTTTTCAGGTAGGAAATAGTCAAATATATGGGCTCTTTGGGAAAAAGTAAGTTTATGGTATATCTCTATAAGAGAATCTACTGAAAAAGGATGTAGATAGTCTTGACTTGAAGGGCTTGGTAGATACTCTCTGGGGTTATTGAGAATAAAATTTGGTTATTTTAGACCACAACTGCATTATGGTTGAGAAGGTATCTCATATGACACCAGGTGACACATTCAAGGAAGAAATGGGTTTGGGGAAAACATTGTGGCAAGAGGGATTCCAAAATGCCCAAATCATCATTGTTATCTGAAAAGTTTTGGTTTGCCCAATTTCTCAGCTTGTACAGGTGAAATCCACACTAAGTCTCAAATATTTTTTACTGTGTATCAATTAATGGGGACCTATCTAGATCAGCCATTGGAGGGATCATCAAGCCTTCCACATATTTATTCCCCTTTCCCTTATACGATGAAATTTTCAATTTCAAAGGAACTGTTTGGTCAATTTAGTGTCCTAAATTGCTCTACATAAATTATCAATCCGGGTATCATAAACTCAGGTAGTGTAGTGCACTTTTTGTGTTATATAACCCTTCTCACTTTGTTTTTTTGTGTTTTATGTTGTTTTGGGGGTTCTTTGTCTTTAGTTCCTAATGATTTACAATGTAAATATCAAAAACTTAAATTTAATTTTTGTAAAGACTACTCAAAATCTAAAAACGAAAACAAAGCTTAAGAAAGACTTGGAAGCAAAGCTCAAGCAAGAAATGAAAACAAAGTTTCTATTCTTGTTTCACCATTATTTTTCAAATCATGAACTAAAACTAAAAGTTAAATTTGCAACTGATGTCTAACTAATTACATAAATAAAATTAAATGAAATGCTTAGTTACTCTACCTCTCAATTTTGGGATAAAGTCTCCTTGGGATGACATTTGAGGAATTCTATACTTTATTAATCTAAGAGAAAACAAATATAGAGATGCAACAATAAATCATTGCATAAATGAAATGTTCAACCACTTAGTTAAGGATTAATTATCAACTTGAAGGGCTTTTTATAAACATTCATTAACACCATGAGTCAATAAACTAAAAATAAAATGGCAAAGGTAGTAAATGGCATTGATCAGTCTAATTGAGAATTTAAACTGGCAAAATAGTGAATGAAGTAAACTAGATTACATTACTGAGTTTCATCTTCTAAAATATTGATAAACTAAAGGAGATCAAGCGAATCAAAGCTACTCTAAATTATGAACAATGTTAATAAGAAAATGATGGAAACCTCATTATAAACATTGTTAGTAAGAAAATGATTATAAACATTGTGAAAGAAAATGATGAATTTACAGTTAACAAGAAGAAGAACAATAAAATTAAATGAAACCTTGTTTAGTGCAAGGGCCTTCTGCAACTGATTATGTTATGCTTGCTCAATCAACTCCAAGAGAACTCCTTCAGACTTCCATAAAACATGCAGTCTTCATACTAAAAACAGGGACACATAATGCCGAGGAATTACAGAGTTTACAACTTTGATTTCACAATAAAACTATCACTACCACTAATGTATTCGGTCCTTTACATAGGTATTGATAAGAAAAACCATATAATTGTTTGTGGAGAAAAACATGCTACAATCAAACATGTAGAAGACATATGCAGAATTTCTTCCTCGACTGCTGGAGACATACATCCAAGACGTGGTGGCTGTTGGATTCGGTCGTACAAGTGGCTGTTAGAGTCCGTAGGTATAGGTAGTTGTTCCGGATAACACTTCCCATCACTGTGAAACGTGTTAATTAGCCACGAAATAGAGTCCTATTACCTTCGGTCTCTGCGTTTTACTTATCCATTGACCATAGTCTTATGCCATCTTCTTTGTCGAGTTGGGCTAAGTGAATAGGACAGGGTCCATGTCATGATGAGTTCCAAGCTGCCCATGTAGCTAGTTTCTCCTTCGGCCACCTAGAACCTGTCAGAACATGAAGGTAGCCACGGAACAACCGATTAGTTGTAAAATAGGATGCATTTCGTAGCTAATATACAAAAATTTATTGAAACAACAAAACATAAAAGCATAACATGTAAATCACTAAATGTCCTCCTCAAGATAATATATACTTGTCATTGGTGATGAGAATGCATCTTTCTTATGTAAAAACAAAGAAAAGGAATGAGAAGAGTTGCTAGGGAAAGAGTAGTCTTGGGGCTCAACTTACCCCCATTACAAAATAATTGGATGTCCATGCAATTTTAAAAAATGTTAACTTATTTCTCCTATTGCATCTGTTCTAATACTTCTGCCAGCACATCCAATTTCCTCTTCTTACTTCTATTTACACTGACTACCATCCTGGGCTTCTTCATAAGAAGTTTGTATTTGAGTTTCATAATTTTTCTACTCAACTTCCTATTTTTCCTCCTGAGCTTCCTATTTTTCTTGTACCATAATCCTAGGTGTAGCATTGTGTTGTCATGAATGGATCTATCCAGCTTGTTTTGTTCCCTCAAGGTTTTATTTTCTTTTTTAATATGCCTGTTCAAAATCTCTAACTCGAAGATTTCTTGTTTGAGAGAGATAGTTAGAGGTTCTTATGGATTGACAAGCTGCTCTAGATTGATTGAGGATCCTGGATCCATTGAGGTATTCATTTTCTCTAATGACTCTATGTAGTCATAGATTTGCTACTATACTGGATCTATGCAAGGAGAAGCTCTGCTTGGGCTACATTCAAAATTTGGTGGAGGAGAGTTTTGTGGACTGTATTCAGCTGGAATGTTGTCAGGGGATTGAACCGGGGTTTCTTCTTCTAAGTTTATGAATTGGGCTTCTTTTGATGTTACCTTCTTCACCTTACCTCATATTCTAGAGCTCCTTCTTAGGTTTTGGAAGCTTATGGTTTCTTCTCTTGTGTCCTTCTTCCTCTTTCCTATCTCCTTATTTTTCTTGATTTGCTCCTTAATCTTGGTTAGTCTTTCAAAGAGTAATTGTTCATCTTCTTATGGTGATGAAGGTTTAGGAAAGTATTCACTGATTTCTTCAGCTCTCTCCTTCATTTTTCTTTTCTGTTTAGTTTGTTTCCTAACCTCTGGTTTGGAAGCTATCTCTGCATAATTCTTTTGTGAGAAGGTTTGAATATTAATGTTGATCTTTCTCCTCCTATTTTTCTTAACATGACTCTCCTTAGGTGACTCTGGAGCATCCTGGAAAAAAATTCTTACCAAGAAATCTTCCCATGTATCCCCTATACTTCTCAAATGGAATTTAACTAGTATTTTCACTAATCCATGATGATACATAATTGTTTCTACAGATTCAATTTTCTTTTGGACATTTGTAGCCATCCTTCTCAGACTGTTTAGAAGGAAAAAGGGAATGTTGATGGTTCCATTTTCTAAAAAATTCATTAATAAGTATATATGGTAAACATACATAGACCCTAATCTTCCTTCACATGTATTGAATTTTCACAATATTAACAACATATTACTCCATTTATTCTTGACTGCTGAAATAGGAATTCCCTTTCTAAATATTGTCACAACCATACCTGGGTTTCTAAGGATCACTTTCCAAGATTCACCATGAAATTCCTTGTTTTAAAACCATCTTTCTCCTTGTCTCGACAGCTTTCTTGCTTCTGCTATGAATGATTCTGTGACTGCAAATTTGATATCTCCTATCTCCACTTCTGTGCCATCAAATGACCTTGCAAAAGACTTGGTAATTTCCTTATGGTATCCATCAAATTTCTCAATAAAACTTAACCATCCAGCCTTTTATAGCATCCCTTTAATCTATGGATACCCCTCCATATAATTTACTCCTACGGGCTCTGTCCTGACAATAAGCCCCATATCCTCTATTTTGTTGAATTTACTAACCTCAAAATTACTTTCACTGTTTATAAAACGAGTGCTATTTAGGAAATGGAATGACTGTGTATATAGAAAATGGAAAGACTGCGTATATGAAATGGCTGCATGAATATGAGAGAAAAACTTAAGAGTTGGCATGTAATAAATAGACAGTAAGGGTTTAGAGAGTCATAGATAGGTAGGTCACATCGTTATCTTAACCGTTAACAGGTATAGTTGTGGAGGACCGTTTGAGTACAGGTTATGGAGTTTGAAGTGGAGATTTGTTATGAAAGAATCATTGAGATTGTTTGTCATTAAAGATGGAAGATATGGCGGAGATATCGTGGCGGTCAAATCAAATGATGGTTGATTAAGGAGACATGTAACTATACATACTATACAAACTTATGTTTTCAAATTCCTTTTTGAAATAAATTTTTGCATTTACATTTGGAACCTTTACCTTTTTCTTGCTATCTTTTTTTTTATGTTGATCCACAGGTACCTTGAGCATGATTGGTCTTCAAAATTGATTTTTCTTTAATTCCCTGCATACATGATTTTATTATGAACCATACACTTGTGCCTAAACTGATAAAAACATTGTAGTTGCAGAATCAGATTAGCTGCAGAATACAGTCAACTGCAGAACATGAAACAGAAAGTGAAATATGGCTTATGGATCACGAATGATATGGAAATGGATATGTAAGTGACATGAAATGAGATGTAAGACCAAATGATAAATGAAATGAAGATGGAATGAATAATGAAAAAGGAAAAATTTAAAAATTTATTGATGAAATATCAGAATGGGATGAAGTGAAACTGCAAAAATTAAACGTAGTGAGGTGAGATGAGATGATGAATTTTGTAGAATCTAAACTATAGAGTGATTGTCGCTTTTTGTCACTACTTATTATAGAAAGAAAATGGAAAATATAGGGTGTCAGAAACCTCTGATTTTCACCTTGTATTTTCTGTATAAGAATGCTAATCAATGACTGGTTTCCAACCTTATACAATATATTTTTTCTTCTTCTTCTTCTTCTTATTATTATTATTATTTAGGAAAAATAAAGACTAAGTTACTGGAGAAGAAAAATTATTCTTCACTAGCTTCATTTCATAATTGTCTTGGAAAAGCCTAATAAGCTCCTTTTTTGAAATGGGTTTTTGATATATCTTTAATCTATGACCATTCACAACAAGAGGAATTTTACTTTAATCTATTGTTTTGATCCTCACTGCTCCATTACTAAATACTTTTTCAATCTCATATGGCCCAAGACAATGAGTTTGAAACTTCCCTTGAAAATCTTTAAACTTTGAATCAAATAATTGTGCCCAATCTCCCACTTGAAACTTCTTGTCCTTGATATATTTTTCATTCCATTTAGCCCTCTGTTGTTGGACTATACCAGTCTTTTGAACCACCTCTTACCTGATTTCATCAAGTTCATTTAATTTCTCCAGCCTATGCTTTTGTGCCTCTGATAAATCTAGTCCTAGTTGGACTACCATCTTGAAAGTTCTGACTTGGAACTCTATAAGGAACTGGACTTGCTTCCCATAAAAAAGTTCATAGGGTGTATGTCCCGTTGTGTTCCTCCATGTAGTTCTATAGGCCCATAAGGCTTCAGGAAACCGTTCTACCCAATCCCTTCTATGTAGCTGCACAATCTTAGTGAGGATTCTTTCAATCAATTTATTTGTAGATTCCACTTGACCATTTTCTTGTGGATGATAGGGAGTAGATTTCCTATGCTTGATCTTGTATTCTTCCACAAGCCCTTCCACCATGTTAGATGTGAATTGATATCCCTGATCTGTCGCAATTTCTCTTAGAACACCAAAACGAGTGAAGATGTCCTCAAAACAAAAATTAAACTAAAGATTTTTCATTAGCAAAAGGTAATGCTTTGGCTTCTACCCATTAGTGACATAATCGATGCATACCAATATATACTTCTTTTGCTTAGATAGAGGATTAATCGGTCCAACAAAATCGAAGGCCCCTTTTCAAAAGTTTCGATGAGTACTTAAGTTTGTAATGGCATTTCATTTGAGGGAGTAGGTTTCTCTACCCTTTGGCAGCTGTCACATCAACTGACATATTTTTTAGCATCTTTGAAGATGGATGGCCAATAATATCCTAAAGAAACGATTTTATAGGCTATCCTCTTGCCAGCAAAGTGTCCACCACATGGCTCAGCATGACATGCCTTAATAATTTCTGGCATTTCATCTTCCCTGACACACCTTTTGATCATAAGATATGGCCCTATTCTATACAATTCGTTAGCGATCCATGAATATCTTGCACTTTCTTGAATAATTTTTCTTTTCTCTCTAGGAAACAAATGTGAAGGTAACTTTCCTATGACTAAGTAGTTAGCAATATCTGCAAACCAAGGAGTTTGAGTAGTTACTGGAAAAAGATATTCATCAGGAAACTTATCTTCAACCGGAGAATCTTCTTTGATATTGTGAATCCTGGACAAGAAATTAGCAAATGTGTTTTTTTTCCTGGTCTATCTAGCACAGTAATGTTGAATTCTTGCAAAAGTAAAAGCCATCTTGTAAATCTGCCATTAGTAATAGGTTTATTAATCAAATATCTAATTGCAGAGTGATCTGTATGAAAAAAGGTTTCATAGCCTATTATATAGAGCCTGAACTTGTTAATTGCATGAACAACATCTAAAAATTCCTTTTCATTCACAATATAATTCAACTCACTGGGAGTAAAATTCTTACTTCTATAGTAAATTCCACAAGGAATCAAATCTTTTTGTCCCAATACAGTTCCCAAAGCTGTATCTAAAGCATCTGTTGAAATATGGAAAAAAGGCTTCCAATTTGGACCTCTTAAAATGGGTGCTTTAGAATTTTTTGTTTTTAAGGTTTCAAATGCCAATTGGCAATCAGAATTCCAATTAAATTCACAATCTTTGGTAAGCAATTTAAAGAGTGGGGATGCTATTTTAGTGAAATTTTCTATAAACCTCCAATAGTATCCTGTAAATCCTAGAAAACTTCTAACATCCTTTTGGAAATTTGGAATTGATAACTTAGAGATGACTTCAACTTTAGATTTATCAACTTTAATCCCATCTCCTAAAATGTGATGTCCTAAAACAATACCTTCTGCAAACAACATAAAACATTTTTCATGGCTTAGTGAAAGGTTTGTTTTCTTACATCTTTTAATAAATTTCTCCAAATCTTCCAAAGCTTCTTCAAATGTATTTCCATAGACCGTAAAATGATCCATATATACCTCTACACAATCATGTATCAGATCAAAAAAAATTCCTATTACTGCTCTTTGGAATCTTGCAAGTGCATTACATAACCCAAAACGAAGTACTCGGTAGGCATAAGTTCCCCATGGACAAGTAAATGTGGTCTTATCCTAAACTTCATGTGCTACTTGAATTTGATTATAACCACTAAAACCATCCAAGAATGAGAAATACTTCTTACTTGCTAATGTATCTAACACTTGATATATAAAAGGAAAAGGGAAATGATCTTTAAGGGTTGCTTTATTCAGTTCTCGATAGTCAATGCACACCCTCCATTTACCATTCTTTTTAGGCACAATTACAAAAGGAGAAACCCATTGGCTATCTGAAATTGGGGAAATGAAGTTTACATTCAGTAATTTTTGGAGCTCTTCTTTCACAATATCCCTAAGATTTGGATTCATCCTTCTCTGAGCTTGTCTGATAGGCCTACTATTTTCCTCAATGTAGTTGTGATGGATACAAGTCTTAGGATCAATGCCTTTCATGTCAGTGTATTCCCATGCAAATGTAGCAGAATGTTTTTGTAATGTTTTGATTAGCTCTTCTTGTTGTAGTTTCTCCAAGTTTTTGTTTATGTTCAATGTCCTACCTGGAAAAATTTCAATTGTAGAGCTACCAAACTCTTCCATAGAATAGAGATACATCTACCTAGAGGACAAATATTCAACATTAGATTTTCTTGAAATTGCTGATGGTCATATTCTGAAGATGATTCAAAATTTTCCAATGTATTCAAAATTTGACTATCTTCACTAATTTTTGAAATAATAAAGAGAGGTTGAATATCATCTTCATCATCAATCCATTCTTTGTCATCTATTTCTGTGATTCCTTTTGCTGGAGGATATAGAGTAAATTTATTTGTTGAATTATCATAAAAAATATATATGTCACCAGATCTACAGCTAATAAAAGCATGAGTTGTGGCCAGCCAAGGTCTTCGTAATATGAGTGGATGTCCTCCTATATTGTTCTTGGGAGTTAAGATCATGAAATCAATAGGATATTCCAAAGCATATAAGGATATTGAAATATATTCTAGCACACCATTTGGTTTGATTATTGATATGTGTACTAGTTGTAGTAAGGTAGGTGCGTAGAGAAGATTAGGAAGTTTAAGCTGCTCCATAGTTTGTTTACTCATGATGTTTATTGCTACCCCTAAGTCAAATCAATGTATTTGGAATTTCAATTCCATTGATATGTGTTTTCATAATTGGACTACCTGGATCCACATATTTTTGTATGGCAATTTTTCTCATCATTATGTCTGCTATTTTTCCTACTAGCTGAATTTTTTTTGTTTATTTTTCTTTTCTTCCCGGTTTTTTTATGCTCAAATCCTTTATTTTTTTGGATAGAATTGGAATTTATCTAATGGCTTGTAGCAAATGAATTTTGATATAGACATTCTTCAATTCATCTAGAAAATCATAGTTGGGCAACAAGATCTATTTTTCTACCCCTCTATAAATTTGTAGTCTTTCAGGAAAAAGAGGTGTAGAAGTAGATGTGGGTTGCTCAATGATAGGAGTTGTACTGATTATTTTTGTTTTTGTTTTTCAATGTTTTGGTTTTGGAGAGATGTTCCCTCAAAACGTTTATTGACTTTTAGATAATATTCCTTAGTACTGTCTTGTTCCTAAATAACTACAGAAGGTCTTTCCTTTTCTAATATCCTTAGAAATCTTAGTTGAACATCATTAAGATCTAGAGTAATCATGTATGTTGGAAATTCTTGTCCTTCTACCATGCAAGCATTCTGAGGGTTTTTATTGTTGGGGTTTGGTAATGGTTGGGCAAGTAGCTAATTTGGCTTGTCCTGAAATGGCAGTAAGAGTTGAGGATTTTGGTTTTGTTGTGGAGGTTGTTGTGGAAATGGCAATGAAAGTTGAGGGTTTTGATTTTGAAGTTGTGGCTATTGGTTTTGTTGTTGAATGTGTGGGGGAGGATAATTCTGAAATATTTAGAAAATATGCCATAAGGATTTTGTACTCCTTGTGCCCACGGTTGAGATTGAGATTGAGGTTGTGGCCAAGGTTGCTTCCAAGAATTCCAATTTGGTGGGGGCTGAAGATACATTTGATTGTCAAATCCATGATTTTGTGGCCCCTGCCAAGGTCTTCTAGCAAAAAAACAAAGAGGATCTATAGAATTTGGTATTGTTTCCTCTTGAAAGATAGCCTTAAGACCTAGGATTGAAGGACAACCCTTGGTATCATGGCTTTCTAAGAAAATCATACAAGTTTATAAAAGATTTGCATCTAAAGGGCATTCCCTTAGAGTATGCTTTTTTGTCTACATTTTGGACAAAAAATGGCTAAAGCATCAGCCTTGGTTTTTTTATTGTTTTGTATTTTAAGGGTGTCTAATTACTCACTAAGGCCTCCTAGAATGTCAGTTTTTAATTCATCAAGCATATTACCAATTTCTGCCCTACTTACAGATCCGTTGCAGATTTGTTAACTCTAACAAGAGAAGGATCTCTTGGCCCTTTACATATTTGAGATTTACCTCTTGATAGATGAACACACAATTCTCCTATATCATTTAATGGAAGTTGAGAGATATCTCCCTTCCTCGTCATGTTAAGGATATCTATCCACTCATCTCTAATGGCCTTTAATAAAAGAGCTTTCAAGGTTTCTTCATCTAAATTGTTCATCTTTGCTCTTTTCAAATTATAGTTGAATCTCTCAATCAAACCTTCTAAGTTTTCATCCTCTCTTTGCATCATTTTGAACACTTCATCTTTCTGATTGGTAGGCATGCAATAATCCAAGTATCTATCCAAAAACGTTTTTTCATGTCATTCCATGTTCTAATGGACTGAGTGACTAACCCCATGAACCATTTCAAAGAAGCTCCTTTCAGTGTTGAAGGAAACAATTTATGTTTTTGAGAGTCTTCTAGATAATCATAGGTTTTGCACAAGACTTCAAGCTCAAACAAAAATGTTTTAGGATCCTCACTTTTCAACCCATAGAAGTTTGGGAGGACAGAGGGTGAAATATTTTTCATTGTGTCATTTTTTTCCTCACCCACTATAGGGAATCCAAAAGAATTATCTATTTCCCTATTTCCTCTGCCTCCTCCATTATTTCCTCTACCTTCTCCATTATTTCCTTTACCTCTCCCTCTACCCCCTCCTCCAAATAGTGAGAAATCTCCATCTTTTTCTTCTTCTACCATTATAGTTTCCTCTACCTCCTATGATTCTTCTATTAATGGAATATGGGAGAGAGTTTCTACTTCTTCTTCCTCACCACGTATTCCTAATTATTCAACTACAATGTGCTCTCATGTGGAGGTGAAAAAGGCTATTCGTACTGTTGGAGATTCGAAATTTTTCTCCCCTAGGACTGACGTGGTAGATGAAGTAGGAGATTCTTTTGATTGGATTTTTACCCCTCAAATTCCAGGAGACTTATGACTAGGAGTATGTGTTTGGGGTGGAGGAGTGCCTTTTCTTGTTCTTGGTGGAGTAGGTGGTGTTGTAGGAATTGAACTTCTGCCTCTAGCTATAAATCTACCCCTAGAGTCTTTCTCTATGCATGTCATTTTTTTTTGAATGTAAGAGATAAGGTTGCCTAGTTACACTTCCCTAGAAATGACACCAAAATGTTTGGTCAATTTAGTGTCCTAATTTTCTCTGCATAAATTATCAGTCCGGGTATCATAAACTAATGAAGTGTAGTGCACAGTTTGTGCTACATAACCCTTCTCACTTCGTTGTTATTGTGTTTTATGTTCTTTTGGGGGTTCTTGGTCTTTAGTTCATAATGATTTACAATGTAAATATCAAAAACTTAAATTTAACTTTCGTAAAGACTACTCAAACTCTAAAAATTAAAATAAAGCTTAAGAAAGACTTGGAAGAAAAACTTAAGCAAGAAATGAAAACAAAGTTTATATTCCTGTTTTGCCATTATTTCCAAATCATGAATTAAAATTGAAAGTGAAATTTGCAACTGATGTCTAACTATTTACAAAAATAAAACTAAATGAAATACTTAGTTACTTTGCCTCTCAATTTTTAGAGAAAGTCTCCTTGGGATGACATTTGAAGAATTATGTACTTCATTAATCTAAGAGAAAACAAATACAGAGATGGAACAATGACTCCTTGCATAAATGAAATGTTCAACCACTTAGTTAAGGATGAATTATCAACTTGAGTGGTTTTTTATAAACATTCATTAACACCATGAGTCAGTAAACTATAAATAAAATGGCAACGGCAATAAATGGCACTGATCAGTCTAATTGAGAATTTAAACTAGAAAAACAGTGAATGAAGTAAACTAGATTACATTACTAAGTTTCATCTTCTAAACTACTGATAAACTAAGAGAGATCAAGAAAATGGAAGCTACTCTAAATTATGAACATTGTTAATAAGAAAATGATGGAAACCGCATTATAAAAATTGTTAGTAAGAAAATGATTACAAACACTATGAAAGAAAATGATGAATTTACAGTTAACAAGAAGAAGAAAAATAAAATGAAATGAAACCTTCTTCAGTGTAGAGGCCCTCTGCAACTGATTAGGCTATGCTTGCTCAATCAGATCCAAGAAAAATCCTTTAGATTTCCATAAAACATGCGGTCTTCACATTAAAAACAGGGACACAAAATGTCGAGGAATTACAGAGTTTACAACTTCGATTTCACAATAAAACTATCACTATCACTATTAACTTCTTCGGTCCTTTACATAGGTATTTATAAGAAAAACCATATAACTGTTTCTGGAGAAAAACATGCTACAGTCAAACACGTAGAAGACAGATATTCAGAATTTCTTCCTCGGGTGTTGGAGACATAAATCCAAGACATGGTGGATGTTGGATTCGGTTGTACAAGTGGTTGTTGGAGTCTGTAGGTACAGGCAGTTGTTCTAGATAATGCTTCCCATCATTGTGAAATGTGTTAATTAACCATGAAACAGAGTCCTGTTACCTTCAGTCTCTGTGTTTGACTTATCCATTGACCATAGTCTTATGCAATGTTCTTTTTCAACTTGGGATAAGTGAATAGCACAAGGTCCATGTCATGATGATTTTCAAGCTGCCCAAGTATCTAATTTCTCATTCTGACACCTGGAACTTGTTAGAGGATGAAGTTAGCTATAGAACAACTGATTAGCTGCAAAATAGGCTGCATTTTGTACCTAATATACAAAAATCTATTCAAATAACAAAACATAAAATAATAACATGTAAATCACTAAATGTCCTCCTCAAGACAATATATACCAGTCATTGGTGATGAGAATGCATGTTTCTTATGGAAAAAACAAAAAAGGGGAATGAGAAGAGTTGCTAAGGAAAGAGTAATTTTGAGGCTCAACAGGAACACTGAAGGAACGATGTTACCCTATTATTTTATGAATGAAATTGCACAGGGGGACAACTTGAAGATGGAGTTGGTAGGTTAAAAAAACTTCAAGCTAGACCCTTACAATTCAAATGACTTTTGAAAGGGAAAAATTTTTGTTACTGAGAGATTGTTAGAACGAGATTCACGAGGGTTGCAATGAAATTATTACCATTTTGGAGTGGGGTATTAATTAGGAATGCATCCATTGGTGGGAGAGATTAATTGTGCAACATTTAATTCTTGTTGGCGAGTGTTTTGAATGGTAACGGTGAAATGACAAGAAGGGGAGGTGGCGTGAGTGGATGGTGCGAGAATGAACGGGCAGAAGGAAGTGCGTGATGGCAATTGTCAGGGGGGTTGGTGTCTGAAATTTGTCCCCCGCGCATTGATTTGAGTGGGGACAATTGTGATCATTGATACATGCAAAGTTTTTATGGTAAACAACAAAGGGTCGTTTCACATCACAACAAAATTATTTAAAATCAAAACTTTAATAAAACATATTCAGTGGGATTTAGACTAGCATACCTTATGGGTTTTATTTTTATATATATTATTTTCATTTCTTTCTTTTTCATATATATTGTTTTAAATTCCCCCTTTTATTTTTCTTTCTCTTTGTATTTGTTTTCCTCTATTATTTTCCTTTTTATAGCCTAAACAATTTAAAATGAAAAATATTTTTTACAATATCCATGTGGGATAAATGGCTAAATCACCATACTAGACTACTATATTTATAGGACACTAATAGTGGCTCCAATGGGGATGACATGCTCCCTGTGAGGTGTCAAGAACACTGCAAATTAGTAGCCTTCTCGATTGGGCATTAATTTAATTATCAAACAACTAAGACTAACTTGATTAAATGAAAAAAATTACATATGGTAGAAAATTCATTGGAATATTAGGGCCTTCACTCCCAGCTTTAATTTTTTATGATAATCGCCCACACCTATAGTACTTTGAAATTAATAAAATGATATATACAATTTTGGGCTTGTAACTGACTGAATTTAGGTGAAGCAGTGCTTGAGCAACCTACCATTAACAAGTGATTCTGGCAGTGTTTCTCGGGTCAAATATTCTAATATAAATGCATTATTTCCACAGAAATATCCAATATTGTAGGGGTCTTTCCATAAACTATCAGACTTTCCATGTTTTCCCTTTTACTCATTTATAGCATCCCATTTGAAAATAGGATCATTTAATTGGAAATCATATTCTTTCACTCTTCTATCATGAACCCCTTTAATCTTATCCTGAATTATTTGTGTTGTTGTTGTAGACTTCTGCTCTGGTCCATTGTTAGCACATCCTCTTCATAACACGAGTAATGACCACATGCACTATATTTCTCTCTAACTTGATAAAAAACCCAACTGTTAGGGCAAGTCATTGACATATTTTATTTTCAATGATCATGATAAGGCACACTTATACCATTCAACCATTTGAATTATTTGATGTCACTATCCCATTTCCACCTCTTCTCTTTGTACAATGCAACCCATATTTGTGTCGCTACCATATTGTAAAGAATGAATTTGTTGACGGCTTCAATTTCTGAATTCGTTGACGATCAAATCAAACCAACATATATATATATATATTATTTATAATATTTAGTATGTATGAGATGAAAATATGAATTAAGTTCAGTGTGAATAGATATTGTGTATTAATTTGACAAATGATAAGCATGCACTTTCTTGTCCCTTTCATTGTCCCAAATCAGCGCACCTAGTGTGTTGTTGATCTACTTCATGTACTCACTCACATAATAGAAAGACTCATATGATATATACCCCTCTGCCATAGACTACTAAGGTTTTTCCCTTTGTCGAACAAAACCTTTCAATTTCTTCATGTACCTCTCTAAGAAGAACATCCAATGATAAGAAATAACCCCAAATAATTCAACCTCATCTACTCGATGAATTAGAAGATGAACCTGCAAGTGCATGAAACTCGTTGGCAACTCCATCTCAAACATACAAAAAAATCTCAGCATAGCAATGACACTGAGAAAATTATAATGACACTGCATAGTAAATAATACATTATGAAAAAATTAATTATAAAATATCCCATTAAATAAAAATAAAATAAATAATAAAATCATATCTTTGACATACATACTCTTAGAAGGTTCAAATGGTCATGCGATTTCAACCCCAAAAAAATATCTTCCACAGTGAATCATTGTCGTAGTGAAGACCCATATAAAAAAGGCACCCTCACACTCATTATAACTTCCTTTACCAGAGAAAGATTATATTCCTTTAAAATCCATGGGACATCACCTTCTTTAAAATATCAAGAGGGACCACCCTCTCATCTAGTTTATTATCTGGCTAATGTTTCTTTTTAGCTTTTGAGGAAATAAGATTTCTCCTAACAATAAATGTGTCACTTATTTAGATGATATGTGCCTCCATAAAGAAAATGAAACATTTTTGAATATATTCATGGGATCTAGTAAGTGGGCAATCTTTATATTCTCCCAATATGGGAGCTCATAAAGGACATATTTCCTTTTCATCCCAATGGGAAATTCTTCAACATGGGTGTCATAATTCTGGATCATCAAACATAGGTTCCCAATTTTAATCAAACATTTATGCAAAATCCTTCTCCTCTGATGCAGGAGCATCCTGCTCACCGTAAATTGGGCAAAAAGAATTCCAACCAGGTTCAAAAGCTAGTGGTCGATTGGACTGTTTAAATTTTACGGAAATAATTTTTCTTTTAGTTTATTTTACAAAGTCAGTGAATTCAGACATCTCTTTTTATTTTCAGTTAGAATTATTGTAGCTCAGTTATTAGTTAGGGAATGGTCCATTAAATTAGGGAAATGAGAGCCAACTATTCCTACAAGTCTTGGAATGCCAAATGATTATAGTTATTAACAAAAGTAGTATTTCTGTAACCATATTCTGTATCAGTTGGATTAACTGTAAACATCAACTGAAAACAGAGAAATATAAAAACAAATCAAATGTAACAGAGAGGGGTTCAATGGAGTAGAGTTGGGTTGATTGAGAAGACAAAGAAATAGAAACAGTCAGAGCATTCAAAGAGAAAGCTATTTGTCCATCTGTACCATTTTTACAAATATTTTCCTAAGTGAATTTTTTCTTCCCTTACGATTTAATAGATTGTCATACAAATAATATTTATCAGTTTACTATTGCAAATGTTCAAACAATGAGTTGCAGACAAATATTAAGTAAACAGACGAAGTCACAGTGATTCACAGTCACAATAACTGACAACCATATGTTCACTTCACACACAGTTGAATAAGAGTTCCAGTATAAACATTCAGGAAATGAAGGCGAGGAATTTGCATATGAATATCCACAACTTTCCAGCGTTCGAAGATACAGAACAACCAACAATCCGGATTACTAATGCGCAGAGGTAACAAAAAAACTGTACATTCTCTTTTCTATTCATAATTTTCATTTAAACCATCAGAGGACCACAATTACAGTGACCATTGGTAGGGCCAAACAAATACTACGAAAGACAAAGTCTGCATATATATAAACAGAGCAGAGTACGACATATAGTCGGTAAAGCTTGTAAATCAAAGAACCCAGAACCAGGGTTTGACCAAAGTCAAGCAACAAGTGGTTCCCAACTCTTATATACCAAATACAGGAGCAAACGAAAAGAAAATACAGCCAAGTAAACGCATACAGTGACCGAGGACTTAAACTAGAATATGGGTCTTTAGTATCAACCAAAACTACAGCCAAACATTGGGGTTTCAGGCCTACCCAGAAAGAGAAACGAGTGTACAAACTAAGCACTGGAAGACAAGCCACCCAGGTCACCAACAGAGACCTGCAAAACACAAATTCATGTATGTTAGAATGGATGCAAAGATGAGAAAACCAAGGAAACTACAAATGCCTCTAAAGAAATGAAAACCCAAAGAAATTTACCTGGAGAGCACAACTAAACACAACTGTATGACATCTTGAAGATCTAGAGTAACTGTCGAGCAAAGGAACAAAGTGGGTTAGTCCCAGAACGAGAAGGCGAGCCATATTGAAACAGGGACAAGAGCATTCACCTGTTCCTAACGAAGGACGTGCACCTGAAAATTCCTGTGCTCGCAGGCAAACACAGTGCCACACCGTAAGAAAACCCAACCAACAGTAGGCAAATAACACTCAACCAGATTCGAACCAGAGATAATAAGGTGCCAGAAGAAAACACAACAAAACCACAAGGGTTTCTATCCACGACTACCAATACCCAGATAAAGTACCACGACATTTACAGAGACAACAAAAATATAATAACTATAACCAGAGCTTAACAATACTTGCAGGAACCCGTGTATGCAAGGAAGAGAAGAATAAAACCACTTACCGAAAACAAGCCACAGAACCAGGCCGAACAGTATTCAACACCAAACGCCATTGTCATTAAGTTTACAAACAGGTTGAATAGTGGAGGAGTTGAGTTCTTTTACAACCCCAGGAGCCGAACATATCACCATAACAGAACACACGACAATATACCAGAGAAGACCAAGAAACCCTCGGTTGGAGTAGAACAAACTCAGAGCCAAAACAACGAAGAACAATCGAGAAATGCCGTAAAGGATTAGGCTTAAGGCGCAAAGGTGAAAGGGAGAAATTCGAGGCGGAGTACAGGGTATTTACTCCCTGCATTAGCTCACCATCTACCAACTTCTCACAAAATCCCACGGACATAAGATTTTTGTTCGCCACGTAAACCTACTCATCCACGTATAAAGTGAAAAGTGTGTGCCAAGTGGGCTGGGTCACATTAGAGTGGTATCAGAGCAGATTAAGTTGAAGAGATTCGAAAAACAAAATAGATGTAGGTAGACGAGGACGAGGCCGAGGTGCTCGTAGAATGGCAGATGAGGCATTACGAGAACAACTCTGAGTTCTTACTGCTCCGTTAGAAGTAGTAGAGGCAGGTAGGAGAAGAGATCCAGAAATGGGTGATGTGAGTGAAGAAGAAGTAGAAGTGGCAGCAGAAGGCGAATCAGCAGAAGTGAAATTACTGAAGTCTGTCTTATTGTCGAACAACAGACCAAAACAAGAACTCCCGACTTACGATGGTAGGTTGTCTATTGATGTTGTGTTAGATTGGATTAGTGAGATGGGCAAGTATTTTGAATGCGAGGAAGTTAGTGAATATTGTAGAGTCAAGTTTGCAGCAACAAAGCTAAAAGGACACATAGCTCTGTGGTGGGACAGTGTCTAGAATGAGAGAAAGAGGTTGAACAAAACACTGATTAAAATTTGGACAAGGATGGTAGCTAAATTGAAGGGCAGATTTCTGCCAAGGGATTATCAAATCGCGTTACATAAACAGGTACAGAACTTGAGACAGAGGGGACTGACTGTGAAGGAGTATACAGAGGAATTTTATCGAGTGAATTTACGAGTCGGATACATAGAGGATACAGTAGAGAGGACAGCCAGATATGTTAATGGACTGAGGATGGATATTTTGGATGAAATAAGCATTTTGTCTCCAAATAATACTGAGGAGGCAAACCAGAGCGCAATTAAAGTAGAGGAGAAAATTAACCGAAGACAAAATGCCCGGAGAGGACGAGGGTCTACCAGAGGAAGAGGCCAGTCCTATGGTAGGGGCTGGACTGCCAGCAACAACGAGGAAGCCAGCAGTTCGAGGACTTCAGGAACAACAGAAAAAGGAGACAGAACGAGAGGTGGCAGATCGTTCCAACGCGGCAGAGGAAATTGCCATGGAAGGGGAACTGGTTATCAATGCTATAGATGCCACAAGTGTGGACACCGCTCATTTGAATGTCCAGAAACAGATTCAACTGGACAGCGAGGCACATATGTGGTGCAACCGGAGGAAGCAGCAGCACCCCCTCAAGAGGCAGAAAATGCCCCAGAAACGGGAGAAGCTTTACTGCTGCATAAGGTATTACTGAAACCAGTTGATGAGAGTGTCAAACAAATGCAGCGGAAAGCTCTGTTCAAGACAATTTGCAAATCGTAGGGTAAGTGTTGTAAGATGATAATCAACAGTGGAAGTACGGACAATTTGGTGTCCACAGAAATGGTGGAGAAGTTGGGGCTGAAGCGTTTAAAACAATCCAGTCCGTATCGAGTTTCATGGCTACAAAAGGGGCACCAGTTACTGGTGGACGAGCAGAGTGAGGTTGAATTTCAGATAGGACGATATAAGGATAAAATCATTTACGACATTATGCCGATGGACATATGTCACATCTTATTGGGCAGGCCTTGGCAATATGATAGAAAGGTGACACACGATGGAGTGATGAACTGTTATAAGTTCGAAAAAGATGGGGTCAGGCATACCCTTGTGCCTATCAGAGAAGAGAAGGAAACAACTGAAGTAAATGAAACCAAGGCATTACTAATGAGCGGAAAACAATTTTTAAAACAAGTTGAGAACAGTGAAATAAGTTATGCTGTAGTCAAGAAAACAAGGACAGTCCTCTTGCATACAGAGATAACAGATTTACCCATGGAAATACAGCAGATGTTGGAGGAATTTACGGATATAGTAGTGGACGACTTCCCAGACAAGTTACCTCCCAAGCGGAGTATCAACCACCATATTGACTTCATACCTAGAGCCAGCTTACCAAATAAGGCAGCATATCGAATGAGCCCCAAGGATAATGAGGAAATCAGGAAACGGGTGCAAGAACTATTGGACAAAGGTTTAATCAGAGAAAGTTTGAGCCAATGTGTTGTACCAACAGTTCTCACCCCCAAGAAGGGAGGAGAGTGGCGGATGTGCACCGATTCCAGGGCCATCAATAAAATCACCATCCGGTACAGATTTCCGTTACCGTGTATGGATGATATGATGGACTGTTTGAGTGGGGTAGCTTACTTCTCTAAAATAGAATTAAAAAGCGGATATCACCAGATTCAGATACGAGAGGGAGACAAGGGGAAGACAGATTTTAAAACAAATGAAGGATTATATGAATGGTTGGTCATGCCATTTGGGTTGAGCAATGCACCCAACACATTCATGAGATTCATGAGTGAGATGTTGAAGGAGTATATTGGGAAATTTGTAATAGTTTATTTGGACGGCATCCTTATTTTTAGCAAGACGAAAGAAGAACACTTCTGGCATGTGCGCAAAGTGTTGGAAAAGCTACAGCAAAACAAGTTATTAATAAATTTGAAGAAATGTACGTTTTTGCAAAGAGAATTAATTTATCTGGGATTTGTGATAGCAGAAAATGAATTGAAGATGGATCCGAAAAAGGTAACAACAATAATGAATTGGCCGTCACTGAAAAATTTGTTTGAGGTACATAGTTTCCATGGATTGGCAAGTTTCTATAGGAAGTTTATTAAGAATTTCTGCGGAATTTGTGCTCCTATGTTGGAGACCATCAAAAAGGCCAGCCAACCTTTTCGATGGACAGAAGCAGCAGAAAAAAGTTTTCAACTATTGAGAAAGAAGATAACAGAAAGACCGATTCTCAGGCTACCAGATTTCCAAAAATTATTTCAGGTATGTTGTGATGCTAGTGGAACAACAATCAAGGCTGTACTCAGTCAGGAGGCCAGACCTGCAGCATTTTTCAGCGAAAAATTGAATGATAGTAGGCAGAAGTACTCCTCATATGACAAAGAATTTTACGCAGTGGTACAGGCTTTAAGGCACTGGAGGCATTATTTGTTGGGGAACGAGTTCGTACTGTTTTCAGACAATTCTGCATTACAATATGTAATGCAGCAACACAAACTCAATCATAAACATGCCAAATGGGTGGAGTACTTACAGAGTTTTAATTTTGTACTGAAACATATCAGTGGACAAGAAAATAATGTCGCTGACGCATTAAGTAGAAAAGCTCTACTTTTGTAGGAGAGTGTTGTACAAGTTTTGGGTTTTGAACATTTACGAGATCTTTACAAACAGATACAGATTTCAGAGAAGCCTATGAGGTGTGCCAGAACCCTTTGATAAGGAGTAATAGTCCTTAGTTAGATTACAATATACAGGAAAAATTGCTATTTATGGGAGGACAACTGTGTATCCCCAACTGTTCCATGAGGGAGAATATCATTCGCGAAAAACACAGCGGGGGTTTGGCGGGACACTTCGGTATAGATAAGACCTTGGAGCAACTTAGTCATTTCTATTTTTGGCCAAGAATGCGACGAGACATACAACGTTTTGTGACTAAGTGTAAGGTGTGTCAATTAGCGAAGGGACATAGCCAGAACACAGGATTATATATGCCATTACCTGTTCCAGGCAGACCTTGGGATTTGGTGAGTTTAGATTTTGTTTTGGGACTACCGATAACGCAAAAATGTTATGATTCAGTGATGGTAGTGGTGGATCATTTCTAAAAAATGGCACATTTCATACCTTGTCGGAAAACTAGTGATGCCACTCACGTGGCCCACTTGTTTTTTAATGAAATTGTCAAACTACACGGGTTACCAACAACCATCTTATCAGACAGAGACGTGAAGTTCATGGGACATTTTTGGCATACCTTATGGAAAAAAATGAACACCCAATTAAGCTACAGTTCTGCTTATCACCCGCAAACCGACGAGCAGACAGAGGTTCTGAACAGAAGTTTGGGAAATCTGTTACGCAGCTTATTCGGGGCGAATTCTCGGATGTGGGACTGAGTGCTAGCATAAGCAGAGTTTGCTTACAATGATTCTCTAAATCGTAGCACGGGTCTCAGTCCCTTTCAGATCCTATATGGCATGCACCCTCGTGGATTGCATGAACTTCAGGATCTTGGTTTATAGGAACGACGGAGTGTGGATGGAGAAGATTTTGCTAATGCAATGAGGGATTTACATGAATAGGTGAAAGCAAAATTACAGGACAACAGCTCAAAATATAAGGAACATGCAGATCTAACAAGCAGAGAAGTTCATTTTGAGGTAGGGGACGAAGTTTTGGTACACCTACGTAAGGAACGTTTCCCTAAGGTTATGTACAATAAACTGAAGTACAAAAAGATAGGGCCTTGCAAGATCTTGCGAAAATTTTTGGCAAATGCCTACGAGATACAACTACCACCCGGAGTAGGCATATCACCTATCTTCAATGTGGCAGATCTGTTTCCGTATACAGGTGATCTGTTGGGGGAAAAGAAAGATGAACCCGAAAAATCCACGCGGAACACCCAGGAAGACGAAGAAACTTGGAAAAGACAGATGCCTTATGTCCAACCTCTTGAGATCGAAGGCATCCTCGTAACTCAGGTAGTTAGACGTACTCGACGGAAAAATTATTTTCAGTACCTGGTCAACTGGAAAAACCGTCTGATTGAGGACAGCTCATGGCTTGACACCAGGCAGATTGAACGAACAGGAACGTCGGTAGAGGAGCTCATGAACCAGAGTCATGATCTCTTTTCACCCCAGGAGCGTGATGCAGGAGCATCCAGCTCACCGTAAATTGGGAAAAAAGAATTCCAACCAGGTTCAAAAGCTAGTGGTCGATTGGACTGTTTAAATTTTACGGGAATAATTTTTCTTTTAGTTTGTTTTACAAAGTCAGTGGATTCAGACATCTCTTTTTATTTTCAGTTAGAATTATTTTAGCTCAATTATTAGTTAGGGAATGGTCCATTAAATTAGGGAAATAAGAGCCAACTGTTCCTACAAGTCTTGGAATGCCAAATGATTATAGTTATTAACAAAAGTAGTATTTCTGTAACCATATACTGTATCCGTTGGATTAACTGTAAACATCAACTAAAAACAGAGAACTATAAAAACAAATCAAATGTAACAGAGAGGGTTTCAATGGAGTAGAGTTGGTTTGATTGAGAACACAAAGAAATAGAAACAGTCAGAGCATTCAAACAGAAAGCTATTTGTCCATCTGTACCATTTTTACAAATATTTGCCTAAGTGAATTTTTTCTTTCCTTACAATTTAATATATTGTCATACAAATAATATTTATCAATTTACTATTGCAAATGTTCAAGCAATGAGTTGCAAACAAATATTAAGTAAACAGACGAAGTCACAGTGATTCATAGTCACAATAACCGATAGCCATATGTTCACTTCGCACACAGTTGAATAAGAGTTCTAGTATAAACATTCAGGAAACAAAGGCGAGGAATTTGCATATGAATATCCACAACTTTGTAGCATTCGAAGATACAGAACAACCAACAATCCAGAATACTAATGCGTAGAGGTAACAAAAAAACTGTACATTATCTTTTCTATTCATAATTTTCATTTAAACCATCGAAGGACCGCAATCACATTGACCATTGGTAGGGCCAAACAAATACTGCGAAAGACAAAGTCCACATATATATAAACAGAGCAGAGTACGACATATAGTCGGAAAAGCTTGTAAATCAGAGAACCAAGAACCAGGGTTTCACCAAAATCAACCAACAAGTGGTTCCCAACTCTTATATACCAAATACAGGAGCAAACGAGAAGCAAATACAGCCGCGTAAATGCATACAGTGAACGAGGACTTAAACCAGAAGATGGGTCTTTAGTATCAAACAAAACTACAACCAAACATTCGGGTTTCAGGCCCACCCAGAAAGAGAAACGAGTGTACAAACTAAGCGCTGGAAGACACGCCGCCCAGGTCACCAACAGAGACCTACAAAAAACAAATTCACGTATGTTAGAATGGATGCAAAGACGAGAAAACCAGGGAAACTACGAATGCCTGTAAAGAAATGAAAACCTGGAGAAATTTACCTAGAGAGTGCAACCAAATGCAACTGTATGACATCCTGAAGACCTAGAGTAACTATCGAGGAAAGGAACAAAGTGGGTTAGTCCCAGAACGAGAAGGTGAGCCATATTGAAATAGGGACAAGAGCATTCACCTGTTCCAAACGAAGGATGTGCGCCCGAAAAGTCCTGTGCTCGCAGGCAAACACTGTGCCACACTGTAAGAAAACCCAACCAACAGCAGGCAAATAACACTCAACCAGATTCGAACCAGAGATAGTAAGGTGCCGGAAGAAAACACAGCAAAACCACAAGGGTTTCTATCAACGACTACCAATACCCGGATAAAGTACCATGACATTTACAGAGATGACAAAAATACAATAACTATAACCAGAGCTTAACAATACTTGCAGGAACCCATGTATGCAAGGAAGAGAAGAATAAAATGACTTACCGAAAACAAGCCACAGAACCAGGCCGAACAGTATTCAACACCAAACGCCATTGTCATTAAGTTTACAAACAGGTTGAATAGCGGAGGAGTCGAGTTCTTTTACAGCACCAAGAGCCGAACATATCACCATAACATAACACACAACAATATACGAGAGAATACCAAGAAACCCTCGGTTGAAGCAGAACAAACTCAGAGTGAAAACAACGAAGAACAATCGAGAAATGCCATAAAGGATTAGGGTTAAGGCGCAAAGGTCAAAGGGAGCAATTCGAGGTGGAGTACAGGGTATTTAATCCCTGCATTAACTTACCATCTACCAACTTCTCACAAAATCCCGCGGACATAAGATTTTTGTTTGCCACGTAAACCTACTTATCCACGTATAAAGTGAAAAGTGTGTGCCAAGTGGGCTGGGTCACATCATCCTCTCTCTCATATGGTCTTATACATTCATCTGATGTCATTATTGTAGGTCTTTGGGTTCTCTCTGGTTACTATTGAAAGCAAATGTTGCTCTCTGATAAGGGCGTTTTTCTAGGAGGAATACCTTGTAGTAGTCATACACTAGCTTTCGTAGGTGGTCATACCACCTAGACTTTAGAGAAGGTCCACAAGATTTACATCCATGACACCCTTTTGTTAAGATACTTGTGAAATTATTATATACAATTTGACAAATTAACGACATGAAGATATGAAAAATTGTAGCAAATTAAATTAATATGTGAAACAATATTGTTACTAAACATATCAATTATATTTTAATTTACCATAGCAAACTCCTAAGCCTAGATAATTGTAACATCTCCTCCCACATATACCCAAGTAATCGACCAACTAGGGTAAACAGGTGACAAGAAGTTATTGTGATATGATTCGACTCCCTATATGTCAGTTAAGGAAGTGCAATAGTACAAGATGACTAATTAGTTACTAAAAAAAAAACTAAAATTTGCATATAAACGACCATTTTTTAGTCGGCAACCAACAGTAGCTAATTTATAGTATCTTATAACGTGACCAACGTTTAGTCATTTTTAGCTTATTCATTAATTGGTTTCCTCAATTTTACCATCTAGTAGTATATTTAGTCATTAATTTGGTCATTTTCATTGGTTTAGTCACTAATTGTTGCAATTAATGACCAAATGTACAAAAAATATATCACTATATGAATTCTCAAGAAAACCAATTAATGACCAAAATGTTGGTCGTGTTATAAGATACTGTAAATTAGCTGCTAATAGTCATATATATGCAAATTTTAGTTATCATTTGAAACCAATTAATGACCAAAGAAAGGTGACTAAATTTTAGTTGTGTTATAAGGTACTGTAAATTAGCTACTAATAGTTGTATATATGAAAAAAATTGCCATCATTTTAATAAAAAAATTATCATTTGCAGTAGTCATTTATCTTTTTTTGGTATTTTCATATTCATTATATAAATGCCCAATTTGGTAGTTTCTATTCATTTCATTTAATTTCATTCATAAGCATTATAAATGATTAATTTATTCATATATTCATTTTATTTGTGTTCATCATTCATTAATATAAACTACTAATTTAGTAGTTTTAGATTGAAATTATGTGCTCATTATTAATCAACATAAATTAATTAGTATGATTTTGCAACTAAATTTTTAAAAAATGTCATACAATGTACATGTGTATCAAATGTGATAACACAAAGTTACATATGTTAATTACAAGACTAAATAATATCAAGTGCAAATAAAAATAATTTTAACCATATAAATTTAATCATATAAAACATCAAGTATTACAATATGAGTTTCAAACTTAATATCGGTTGGACTACAATTTACACATAAAATACTGTTTCATCATTTCAAAACATTATCATTGTGTTGGCAAAGCATTGCAAGTGAATTCAACAACTCTAAAGGCTTGACCATCAATGTCTATGAGTGTGTCTTACACAAGATATTGGCTGTAAGGGTATCACTAGATAGATTCTCTTCTCTCTCTCATTTTGCATTTGTTGGTCTAGTGTTATTGTTCTCATGTTTCTTCAATTTCTGCTTCTTACCATCAATATTGAGTTCCTCTCTTGAAAATGAAATAAAATACAATGTAGAGTATGAGACATGAAAGACGATGAATACTTGAATATAAAATAAAGTAGACTACAAAATATTTATATGACATATACCTCAACATTCGATAGTGGCCATTGTTGGCATTATGACATAGGTTTAGCATTATGACATAGGTGTTGTCCTTGATGGTAACTCACTTAGATGAAAGATCACAGTTCAGGGTCTCAGAATGAAGGAAAAGGAGATATACATAGGTTCCACTTAACAAAGCCGCGTATACATGTAGGATATCTGACCAAAATGTGTGTATGCATATACACACACTTTCATGCACAGAAAAGCGTGCATAGTTTGGAAAACTTGGTTTTTGTTCCTTGGTATTTGGACCTATGGTTTTGGACCATGGTATCTTGTCTCAAGTGTTGAACCCAGGTATTGGTTCTAAGTGGTTTTGGACCATGGTATTGAGTGATGCCTAAGACTATAAAAGGGGAAGGAGATTTTTAGGCAAGGAAACTGAAGGATTGAATATCTTATGAAGAGCAAGATCTAGAATATTGGTCATTGGGTTATGGTGCATAGCTAGATCTAAATCAAGGAGGAACCTGAGCACTAGAAGAAGGATAAGTTCTATTGATGGGTTAATATCTTAAGGCTTAAAGAGAAGTATATTTGTGTGATTTCGATCTGTTATATTTGGTGCATGAATTGATCTATAAATCTGATGACCTAGGTATAACTGATGTCTAAATAGTTGAAAAGGGTAAATTATCTTTTATAGATCTATACGTAGGTTCAACATAGCAAAGGTGTGTATACACACTGGTTCGATAATTGAAAATGGCGTATACGCAGGTTTTCCTTAATATAGAAGTGTATGCATGTAGGTTCTACATATTGAAGTAGCATACGTCTCATAAAATATGTTTTAGCTACTTCTATTTATTGTTGTAGTGTTCAAGGTTTAGGATTAGTTTCTGGTTACTATTACCATATTCTGGTTACAACATTTAGAGAAGTGAGTGTTTGATTCAGTTTTTGGTTTGTACAAAGGAGATTGGTTGATGCAAATATATTTGATCTTTGATTGATGTTATTGATGGATCAATCTGAAAATTTAAGAAACGTGATCCATGGAAGAAAAGAGAAGCTTTTAGTCTTCTATAGGTCAACACCTACGTACTAGTACATTAGCTAGTACGAGAGCTAAGGGGGTTGTAGCTCCCTTCCACGAGAAGCTGGAGAATGAGAGAAGGTTGTAGCCTTCTACAGCTAGAATCGTGCGTACTCGTATAAGACTGCACCAGTACAGAAATATTGTAAAAAGAAGTTTCTTATTAAAAGAAGATAAAGATGAATAGCAACAGGTGGTTTTCACCCACATTGGGTTTCCACCTTATATCTTGTGTTCATGTGTGTGATTTCCTATACTATTTACTGCACTTGATTACTATTTTATGGTTCTGATACATAGATTAAGATCAGCTAACTAAATTAGAATTCTGCAAGATATACGTGGTTTTCTCTAAACACAGTGGTGTACATACGTAGGTTTAATTAACAGAAGTAGCGTATATCAATTTCTTTATGGAAATGAAAAATTGTTACATCGCTAATATTGATTCACCCCCCCTCAGTATTATTTCCAATAATTGGAATCAGAGTAGGTCCTTCAGAGGAATCTTTCTCGCTTGAAGGAAGATCTATCATCATGAACAACTACGAAAAAGAGGCATCCATCAGGCCACCAATCCTTGATGGGAGCAACTTCGTCTATTGGAAGGTAAGAACCACAACCTATCTTCAATCTCTTGGTATAGAAGTTTGGGATATCATGGAAGGAGGATACACATTTCCATCAGCAGCTCCTACAGATACAACTGCTAAAAAGTAGTATGAAACAAATGCAAAGGGTTTCAATACTCTATTCGAGACTCTATCTCAATTAGAATTTGTCAAGGTTATGCAGCTCAAAACTGCCAAAAAAATATGGCACAAGATCATTCTAAGTTATGAAGGAGACGATCAGGTAAAACGTCCAAAACTGCAATCTCTTAGAATTCAATATGAAACTCTCAAAATGCAAAATGATGAAAGTGTGGCTAATTATTTCTTATGTATAGATGAGATTGTTAATCACATGAAAAAATTGGGTGAATAGATAAAAGAAGTTACTTTAGTTGAAAAGGTTCTAAGATCTTTTTAAGTTTGAATCAAAAGTTTCTACCATAGAAGACCACAATCTTCAGAATATTACCATGTCATAGCTACATGGAATCATAATTGCTTTCAAAATGAGAAAACGGGGTCGATCAGACATGAGAGAAGCCGCATTCAAAGCTTTAGGAAAAGGAGAATACACTGAGTTAGGACATACATCAGAAGGAGAGGAAGAATCAAACTTTGTCAAGAACCTTCAATGGGGTTCTGGAAGGTTTAGAGGTACGGTACCTTTCAAATTCTTTGCTTGTGGAAGAGTCACTCACTATGCAGCCAAATGTCCTCATAAATATAAACTTGATAAAGGTAAGGAACCAGTTAAATAGAACAAAAAATAGAACGTAAATAAGAAGAGATATTATACACATGAAGACAACGTTGGATTTTCAAATAGTGATGAAGATGAACATGGTAATGATTATAGACTTTTGATGGCTTTTGAAGATGATGATTTCTTGGATGCTATAGATGAAGATTGTCTCTATGAAGAAATTTCTAAACTTAAAATTTGTTTAGAAGAAAAGAGTATGATTATAGATACTTTGACATTCCAACTTGTTGAAAGGGAAAAACACAATGAAAAGTTATAATGTGAAATTGTGGGACTTAGAAAAGATATTGAGAAAACAAAAGCTCTTAATCTTAGATTTGCTAAAGGATCTAAAACTTTAGATGATATTATCAAAGTGCAGTGTTCTCCTCTAATCAAGACAGGTCTTGGATATATTGAAGAAGCATCTCAAGCACAAAATCCAACCACCTACAAAAGTTATCTTGATGCGACAAGGAGAAGTGAATAGGTTGACAATCGTCAGCAAAGGCATAAAGTAGATCATCAAGTAAATCATGGTCAATCTACTTCAAGGATGAACAGAAGCTACAACCAATTGCAGGTAAATCATTCTCAATTTGCTTCAAGAATGAATGTCAATGGAAACTACAATCACCTGGTTGCTATATTTGATAATCGCAGGAACGTCTTTAATAGCCAATGTTTCTCATGTCATAACTTTGGACACAAAGCTACTCAATGTGTTTCTTACAAGACCATCATGACTAGAGAAGCACGAAATCAAAGGAGTGTGAATGGGATCATGAAGAGGACCTACAATAGCTTTTCTGCTCTTGAAAATGAAATAGAATGCTCTATTTGTAACAACTTTACTCATGAAGATTTTGAATGCAGGAGTAAGTTTCGGCAAAAATCTCGGAAGGAGCAAGTTTCATTGGGTCCCAAAACATGGAGAAAGAAATAACCACAACTAGAAAGATGTGATATAGCGTTATATGCAGAAGGAAAGGAAAATCAGTGGTACATCGATAGTGGATGCTTGAAACATATTACAGGTGATAAAGAAAAACTTCAATCATATATTGCCTTAGAAAAGGAAAGGAAGGTATCAGTTGGAAATCACACCCCTACACTCATAAAAGGTAAAGTCTCTGTTCTTTTGAAAGAAAAGGTGAAAGCTAGAAATGTTATGTATGTTGATGTCTTAAAACATAATCTATTGAGTGTTAGTCAAATGTGTGATCAAGGAAATGAGGTAGTATTTCGATCAAATGGATGTATTGTTCATGAGCTTGATACATGAGAAACAATGATCAAAGGCATAAGAACTCCAAATAATTTATACATACTCAAGGGAGGACAACAACAATGCTATCTAACCAAAAATGATGAACACTGGCTATGGCATAGAAGATTGGGGCATCTAAGCTTCCCTCAGATAAGGAAAGCATGAAAATATCAGGTTGTTTGCAATCTTCCTGACATCATAATTCTAGACAATACAATACGCAAATCATGTCAGTTTGGTAAGAAAACTAGAACACATTTCCTTGAGAAGAAAGGATCAGCTAGTAAGCCACTTGAACTTTTCCATATTGATTTATGTGGTCCATCAAGGAAAAAGTCACCTCGTGGAGAAGAATAATTTATATTGTTCATTGACAACTTTCCTAGGATGTGTTGGATAGGACTTCTAAAGCATAAAGACGAAGCTTTCGAAAATTTCAAAGATCTCAAAGCCTTGGTTGAAAATGAATCAGATCGCAAAATCAAATTCCTCAAGTTTGATCGAGGAGGGGAATTTACCTAGGATGAATTTTTCAAATTTTTTGAAGAACATGGAATAAGAAGGGAATTCTCTACTGCAAGGACTCCTAAGCAAAATGGAGTGGTGTAAAGGATGAACATAATGGTTCAAAAAATGGCTCATGCTATGCTTGATGAGTGTGGAACTCCTGCAACATTCTAGGGTGAAGCTGCATTTGCTACCATTACTATTCTCAACAAAACAAACGTTCGGGTAAACAACATTCATACTCCTCATGAAATTTGGTATGGTAAGACTCCTACTGTAAAATACTTCAAAGTTTTTCGAAGCAAATGTTACATCAAAAGGACTGATGAAAAGCTTGGCAAGTTTGAACCTAGAGCAGAAGAAGGCATTCTCCTTGGTTACTCTTCCCATAGTAAAGGATATAAGTGTTACAATAAAAGGCTTGGAATTTTTTTTGAAAGTATTGATGTGGTGGTTGATGAAGTGGGCAACAATCCAAAGCAGATAAAAATCGAATATTTTGAAGATGATGAGGACTATCCTTCAACATCAAATCAAACTAATGTTGAAGAAGAAACTTATGAGGAACCTGAAGAATAGATAAGGGTAGAAGAAAAGACTCCATCCAGGTATGCCCAGAAGAACCATCCAAAGACTCAAATTTTGGGATAGAAAGAGGAAGGTGTATAAACAAGAAGAACTATTATAGAGGCTTCAAGTTATCTAGCATTGCTCTCATCTATTGAACCATGAAATATATGTGAAGCGTGCAAAGATGAATGCTAGGTCACGGCCATGAATGAGGAACTTGACCAGATTGAAATGTATAACACATGGGAATTGGTTCCTAGACCTAATGATAAGAATGTCATAGGGACCAAATGGATATTAAAAAACAAACTAAATGAAAATGGAGACGTCATTAGAAACAAGGCTAGACTTTTTTGTAAGGGGTATGCTCAACAAGAAGGTATAGAATTTGAAGAAACTTTTGCAATGGTTGCTAGCCTTGAAGCCATAAGAATGCTTCTTGCTCTTTCTAGCTTTCAGAAGTTCAAAGTGTATGAAACATATGTGAAATTTTCCTTTCTAAATGGAGACTTAACAGAAGAAGCGTATATTGAGCAACTAGATGGATTTATCCTTTGAAATGATCCAAAACTTATATGTAGGCTCAAAAAGGCTCTTTATGGTCTTAAATAGGCTCCAAGGGCTTGGTATTATTGTCTGGACAAATACCTCCATCAACAAGGTTTTTCAAAAGGATCTGCAGATAGCAATCTATATATAAAAATTGACAATGGTAAATTGCTAATACTTGTTGTGTATGTTGATGATATCATCATTGGTAGTAATGAAGAAGCCATGAGTCAAAACTTTGCCTTGGTGATGCAGAAAGAATTTGAAATGTCCTGGCTTGGTGAGCTCACAAATTTTCTTGGTTTACAAGCCCAACAGAACAAAGATGGTATATTTCTCTCACAAACCAAGTACCTCAAGCCGATCTTGAAGAAATATGGCATGGAAGATTCAAAACCAGTATGTACCCCTATGGTAACAGAATTCAGCCTCAATGAAAATGATGAATGAATAGAAGTATATGAACCAACCTATAGATCCATGATTGGTAGTTTACTCTATCTGACAGCTACTTGACTAAACATCATGCATGCAGTGGGAATAGTTGGAAGATTCTAGGCAAATCCAAAAGAAGCACACCTTCAGGTAGTTAAAACGATTTTCAAATATCTTCAAGGAACGCAAAACTATGGCTTATGGTATCCTAGAGATACAAATCTCACACTTCATGCATATACAAATGCAGATTGGGTAGGAAGCATGGATGAAAAAAAACGACTAGTGGTGGTGCATTTTTTATGGGTTCCATATTAGTATCTTGGTTCAATAAGAAACAAAGTTAAATTGCATTATCTACAGCTGAATCAGAAAATGTGGCTGTTGCATCTTGCTGCACACAACTCCTTTGGATGATGCAAACATTGCAAGACATTCAAATCACTTGTACTCCACCTATCTCCATTTTATGTGATAATACAAGTGCAATCAGTATTTCAAAGAATCTATTTATTCATTGAAGGACCAAGCACATACCTATCAAATATCATTTTCTCCGGGAAGAAGTGCTTGAACAAAAGGACAAATTGGAGTATGTTCCCTCCAAGGAACATGTTGTTGATATATTCAACAAACCACTGCCAAGGGAGACACTTGAATACCTCAGATAGAAGCTAGGAGTAGTTGACACATCATCTTCTTGTTGACACTTATCTGTTTTAGAGAAAACTGGTTGTGTGCGAGTTTCATGAAGAAAATTTGCATACATATGCTGGTTTTTATGGATACAATCATGTATATGTTGGTTTGAAGAAAAATAGTAGGCCAGACTCAAGATGAAAAGAGTTTGATTTGGGTCTGACAGAGACCATCTGGCATAGGTTCAGGGGGAACATATACTTCTAATAATGCATTGTTGGCATTATATTAGAAGATATTAATACATTTTCACAACTATTTTTGTTTCAGTTGGAACAGGTGCAGAAGGAGATCATGGTTGCTGGTTTAGATGATGATTGAGAGATGTTGCTAATGATACTTACTGATGACTATCATAGTCTTGTTTTAGATATTTTGTCTCTATGTCATGTATATCTTTTATTATCAAGGTCATGTAATGACCTATTTTGGTTTCCCCACTATGCATGGGATGAATGATGTAATGTTCTTTCTTTTGGTATATCCTCACTTGGTCGGGTGGATGAGTCAATCTTGGTATATCCCCACTTGGTTGGGAGATGGATGTATGTATGAATCTTTGCTGATAGCAAGCTCATTTATGATGTATAGAGTCATGTTCTTCTTGTAGAATATCTTTTTGCAAACCTTGCTTACAGTCATGGGTAGCATGAACAACACTCTTCAACAAAACAAAGAATTTAGCATGTACTCAGGGGAAGCATAACCCTTTACCCTCGATGACGAAGGGGAGAGTGACTTGGGGTTGCCATTAAGTCTAAAGGGGGAGATTTTTGGCATTATGACACAGGTTTGGCACTATGATATAGGTGTTGTCCTTGATGGCAACTCACTCAGATGGCAGATCATAGTTTAGGCTCTCAGAATGAAGGAAAAATATATATATGTAGGTTCCAGTTAACAATGCTGCATATACATGCGGGATATCCGACCAAAAAGTATGTATGCGTATACATGCACTTTCATGTGCAAAAAAGTGCGTATAGTTTGGAAAACTTGGTTTTTGGTCCTTGGTATTTGGACCTATGGTTTTGGACCATGGTATCTCATCCAAAGTGTTGAACCTAGGTATTTGGACCCAGGTATTGGTTCTAAGTGGTTTTGGACCATGGTATTGAGTAAGGCCTACGACTATAAAAGGGGAAGGAAATCATTAGGCAAGGACTCTCAAGGATTGAATATCTTATGAAGACTAAGATCTAGAATACTGGTCATTGGGTTATGGTTCATAGCTGGATCTGAATCAAGGAGGAACCTGAGCGTTAGAGGAAGGATAAGTTCTATTGATGGGTCAAGATCTTAAGGCTTGAAGAGAAGTATTTTTTTGTGATTTTAATCTATTATATTTGGTGCATGACTTCATCTATAAATATGATGATCTGGGTATAACTGATGTATGAATATTTGAAAGGGGTAAATTATGTTTTATAGATCTGTACGCAAGTTCAGCATAGCAAAGGCACATATACACGGTGGTTCAGTAATTCGAAATGACGTATACGTGGGTTTGCCTTAATATAGAAGCGTATGCACACAGGTCCTACATATTGAAGTAGAGTGAATCTCATAAAATATGTTTTAGCTACTTCTATTTATTGCTGCAATGTTCTGGGTTCAGGATTGGTTTCTGGTTACTGTTACTGTATTTTGGTTACAAGATTCATAGAAGTGAGTGTTTGATTCAGTTTTTGTTTGGTGCAAAGGAGACTGGTTGATACAGATATATTTGATGTTTGATTGAAGTTATTGATGGATCTAGTCTGAAAATTTATGAAACATGGTCCATGGAAGAAAAGAGAAGGTTGTAGCCTTTTGTAGGTCAACACCTATGTACTAGTACATCAACTAGTACAAGAGCTAAGAGGATTGTAGCTCCCTTCCAGGAGAAGCTAGAGAATGAGAGAAGGTTGTAGCCTTCTGCAAGTAGAAGCCTGCATACTGGTATAAGACTGCAGTAGTACAGAAATATTGTAGAAATAAGTTTCTTATTAAAAGAAAATAGAGACGAATTGCAGTAGGTGGTTTTCACTCACATTGGGTTTCTACCTTATATCTTGTGTTCATGTGTGTGATTGCCTACACTGTTTACTGCACTTGATTACTATTTTATGGTTCTGCTACATAGATTAAGATCAGCTAACTAAATTAGAAGTCTGGAAGATATACACAGTTTTCTCTAAACACAGTTGCGTATATACACAAGTTTAATTAACAGAAGTAGCATATATCAATTTTTTTATGGAAATAAAAAATTGTTAAATTTCTAATACTGATTCACCACCCCTCTTGATATTATTTCCAACTAGATGACTGGCATAAACAAATAAAATAAAATGTCACCATAGAAAATAACACCTTAGGAAATTAGTATTCAACAATGAACAAAACCTTAGTCACAACCATACCTAATAAGTTACATGTTAAAAATATTAGGCAACAGATAACTTGTGAAAACAAATGGAAAAAAAAAGATCAGTGTAAAAAATATCCTTATTGCTTGTTCGAAAAGAGCCATGTTTCTTAAATTTGGATACTCTTTTGTCCACATTATAAAATCCTGGCTATTATGACCTATGTTTTTAGGATCATGAGATTGATCCAACATCATATTGGATTGTGGAGACAAAATGATTCAAATTTCCAATATGAGTACCTCACTTGGTTGAATGTAGGTGCTAGCTGTGTGTAATGTGAAAACCTTAGGGAATAATAACACTAAGGCCTAACAAAATATATTAGCACTTGTCCACGAAAAGAAAAAAATTCAATCCCACAATGGCCTCTGCGAGTAAATTTCATTGAATGGATATCACACTCTTACAGATGATTATCTAATACAATGAGAAGTGTACATATATTGTCACAATGCCCCTCACAGTCAAACCCTATAATTGTATCCTATAAAATTAATCACATTATAGTAGTTAATTATATATTATGACTATCAAATAATTATTAGTTTGAATAATTAACCTGAAATTGCATTTTTCGGTATTTATCTATCCATGAAAATATTTGGAAAAAAAGATAGTTTTTGTGACTATTTAATTTCGAGTGAATCTAAATACACAAGAAATTATGGTGCATTGGTGTTTCTCAAGCAGTTATCCACTCATTGTACCAATTTCTCCTATGTCCTCTACTTCTTTTGGTGAATTCCTCTTTGATGATGTCCAATGCCAATGCAATGGACAGTTATCCTTGATGTTATTTTGAGCCAAAGGGAAGCTCCACTAGTAACAACCAAAAATTATCCTCAAATCTATTATTGGGGCCAAAATGCAGTAATTATATGACAAGCCAAGACACACTGCATGTTAATCATCTTCCCTTTAATATTCATTAATAATTTCTTTGCATGATCATGTAATATGAAAGTGTCAAGTAGGGACATTTAATGTTAGTCATCCATCAATATCAACTTTGAGAGTGCTTAGTAGTTAGTACTTCCTATTACACACACAGTAGATGACCAACTTCAAGGATAACAATATAAACACAACAAGAACGAAATTAAAAGAAATACTAGGAAGTCAAATGCGACTAATCTTGAGCCAAGAAAATACCAAGCCCTTTACATTAGTAAGAAATTCTCAGGCACTAAAATAGAAAATCCTTCCATTGCATAATTTTCACCTTTTCCTTAATTTGTTTAATTGAGAACATAACTTAAAAAAAAAAAATCATTGACAAAGGTGTCAAAATCCTAACAAATGCTCGAGTGATTGTCATATCAATTAAACAGAAAGGAAATCATTTGATATTCCTTTAATTTTTAGAATATATTGAAAAATATCAAGCTTTCTCATATGTTTCTCCTAATCAAATTATAATATGTGGGTTCCAATAAAGTAATTAATTTCCCTCCAAGGTAGTTAAGAGGTCACTTTGGAGAAGGACTTCTAGAAGCATTGGGATAGTAAAAATGGAATTAAATAGGACGAAAATGAAGCACTTTAGTGGGTGCTCCGAAATATTTGAACGCGACTGAAAATGATTTTATACTCCCTCCACACATTTTAAAACATAAATCATTCAGCTACATCTCAGTTATTTTCCACCTTTTTGTAATATGTAATTCTTTAAGCAAGGATAGAGCGTTCACAAATATTGTCATGAAAGAGGACTCTAACAAATAAACAATTTCATGTAATGAATAATATTAAATGGTAGATTTCAGTGATTAAAATCACAACTTTATTCTTAATATCATTACAACAAAAATAAATTCAACCCTATCTAGTTGGGATCTAAGAAATCAAGAATTTCATGTAGTACGGTAAACTTACAAGGCATATCCTAATTATTTGCAATGACAACTTTAATCTTGATCTTATTACAACATAGATAAATTCAAGAGTACATACATATTTCATTATCTGAGACAAACTTTGTACACATTCTGAGATTTCATAGAAATATAATCATACGATTTACCTGCAGGATAGGAGAAAGATAACTACATATAGCACCCATCACTGGACAATAGTTTTATTGAGACACCATCTCATGGCATTAGAATCACGTATATATATAGTGTTATAGAGATACATTGCACCACCTATTCAACACTACCTTCAAGCTTCAAATTCATTAATTGATTTTCTTTAGTAGTAAATTCTAGTGGGATTTGATTAAATACAACCCGACAAAAGCCCTTTATGATAGCTATCATTTACTTCTTTGGATCGACCCCCCTTTGGAAATAGAACAACTAATATTCCCCAATTTTTTAGGTACTTACTTCATGTTCAACATGGGGTATTGAGTTCTTCGCATGGAAAAGGTTGCAAATATTAGATGTATATGGAAACAAGCATGCAATTCAAGGTTGCTCCTAAAGTATCTTGGGTCAATTATAAAACACCATCTACTTAAAACATGATATATGGTAGTAGATAAAACCTACCCAAGGTCCCACTTAGGAATTCAAAATGTTGCAAATAGGAGATGTCTTAAATAGTATCAACTATTTAATTGCATAATCATAGTAAAATAGACAAATCTTTAAAACGTTGAAAAGTGTGAAGAAATGGAGTTGGAATATTATAGTTATGTCAGGGTAGATATAGCTATGTCAAATTTAACTTCTATAGCTACATGAAACAGAACTTCTATATTAAAAAATGGAGTTGGAATATTATAGTTACATCAGGATAGATATAATTACGTGAAATGTAACTTCTATATAACATTCTAAATATCTTTTTTATTTTAGTCATTTAAGAGACTAATATTTGTTTAATCATTGGTTAATTACTTAATACTCGACCAAAAATAGAATTGAATTCGTTATTCACCAACCAACAAGAAATGTTAAACCAGTGTGAAAATTGTTATTCATGACCTTGCCATATTTATGATATTTTATTTACATGTGAATTGAAGCTAGTGCAGTGTAAATTCTACATATTTGACAATTTAAATATAAAAAATTACCCAGATTAAAGTTATACAATTAACATATGCACAATAAGATACAAGATACAATACACATGAGTTATAAGTAATATGACATTTACATGTTATATCAAGACAATTTTTTTCTCATCTCATTAACTCTTATCTTATAGCTAGTGATGGATATAGCCTTTAACATAATGACCCATCCTTGTCATATCTTATATTTAATCATGGATATAGCTTTTAAAAGCATCAAACATGTTTTTTATTTTATGTACAGTGAATTTAAATGGAAGTGCTCAAATTTTTTTTCAATATTATCTTGTACAACTGGAAATAAAATGATGTAGGGGTGGTGTTTCTAGTGATTTTTAAACTTGTTTTAACTACCTAAATTTAGCTCATTTAAAGTAAATTGTTGCACTAACCATCTTGTCTTCAAGTCTGTAACTTTTCTTGAGGGAATCTTCATGACATCCACCAAAATTATGAAATAATAGTAGTATCTTTCACTAAATAGACAATGTTGGCATAGAATTTTTTATTGTTTTTTTTACTCGGTGTCACAAATTCATTGATATTTTATGATTCTTGATTTCAATTTCCATGCTAAGGCTATATTCATCATGCCTCCTAGGATTTTTAGTTGTGAAAACATCATATTGCTCACTTCTAGTGGTATACTAAATAAAGAGTATACACAATGACACGTAGCGACATGTGGGTGTCTATTTTACTCAATCATGTGCTTGATTTTTTAACCCATTCCAATCCTACCAGAATGAAATTAACAGAGACAAGGACACAAGAAGGAATATCAGTAAATGAAATTAGATACTTTAGAATGAAACTCAAATTATACATGAATGTAACAATACGTATTTGCAGTTCCTTGGTCACCGATGAGCATCGAATCACACTATGAAAAATTCCTTACATTATGAGAGTTTGGTTGCGCCCACACTAATCCTCTGAAATAGTTGCTTGACTTTCCTATAGATATAATTTTAGAAAAAATCCTATTCCTGAATTCTTCCCTATATGGATCATCTTTGTCCCCCCTTATTCATAGTTATTTTTCAAGGCAACAAAATAGAACTCTCCAATTGTATCATCACCTTTCAAAAAAATTCTTGAGTATTTCTAGATGATTGTATAACCAGTCTCTACTTGGGTCCACGAAATCCTTGATTTGTCTCCATCACACAAACCTATTTTCATAATGAAATTATAAATCTTGCATCATTATTCCTCGTCCTCGACATTCCAATTCTTTACAGTCGAATACTTTATCTTTTCTCCCTCGGTGCAATAGAGATCCACTATTATGGCATGGAGATGACTGGTGTTATGAAATGGTGCAGTGCATCCTCTAGTTTATGTCACAAAATTCCTCTCACCTCACAGAACTCCTCTCATATACAACAATAAGAGTCCTCTCAAATTTCCTGTTCTCCATCTCATTGATGCTGAAATAAGTGGATACTTCAATGGGTGATAAAGTGTGCATCGAGATTTAACAGAAGGACTTATCACTAAAAAAAATACAAGCGACATAATAGTTATCAGCAGGAGGAACAATCTTGCCAAGCTACTTTCTAACTAGATCAGGAGACTCTCAAATTACCTCTTATAACAAATAAAAGATAACCTCAACTGCCTATAGAGTCTACCTATGCATTGTAGTAATGAAAACACTATGAAACAACATCTACAAGAACGTTGGTCAATCTATTCTTCTAGTCAAGGGCATGCCGAACTTTTGAAAAGTATCAAGCAAGTTAGGACCCACCTCATCCAGGCTCCTCTTCTTCTTCTACTCTCTCTATTTAGGTTCGGAATAATAGCAAAGGTCTTAGAAATATATGGTTGGGTAAAAATTATCAGACTGTTTAGGTTCTTCCATTTTTAATCATTGTTTGTAAGCATTGAGTCTAAATTGAAAAAGCCATTCAAGTTCCTTCTTTTTAGCTGAAATTAACCTAATATTTGGAGAGTTGTAAGGTTGAATGGATCTTAGTGTATTCTAATTAAAATATAGTAACATTCTTTAAAACTGTAGGCATTGAGATCATAATCTAAGGATGAAACAAAAAATATTTTATGTTCATGATTACAAGAAATTTTAATTTCATGTAACAAACTTTGAGGAAGGTATAGTATTTGCATCCTACCAGAAATTTTCCTTGCATCACTTCAGCCCTTTGAATTTTGCCATGGTAGAGTCGCTTACGAAAAAAATCAACCACTAAAAAAAGGTGAAATGAAAAAATAAAGTTTCATGCATTCTAACCCTAAAAAACTTAGGGAGGAGTTGATCTGTATGATAAGGACATGCAAAATGATTACCTATCCATTGTCTCTTGATAAATTGTTGGATCTATATTATCATAATCATTAAACCCTTTGTACAACAAGGACTTGCAAAATGCTTACTTGTGCATTATCTATGGATGAATTGTTGGTTGCAATCAAGATCTATATTATCATAATAATTAAACCCTCAACTCTAGATGAAATTTATGCTATGATCATATAAACCATTGAAATTATTTATCCATAAGAACAAAATTCATCTTTAGTAAAAGGGAGAACTCTCCAGAGTCCAAATCCATACCCATGTACAAATGGCCAAAATCTCCACCCCCAATGACCTTGTCATTCCTCCATTTAATCGTTGATGCTCTCGTAAGGTGTTTCCCATGCAAACTCCATTTGGGATTCAAATCCCATGAAATACATAGATCGTGTTGATTGTCTTCCTACTTTTGTCATTTCCACATAGATATCAACAAGACAGAGAAAAATGCAGTGCTAAAATGTGAAGTTGTAATCTGTGAATATTTTATGCTAAAATGGAAATCAAAATGAAAAGAAATATTTATAATGGAAAAAATAAAAGATATATTTATAATATAAAATAAAATATATAAATTTCAATTCGGTTAAATGAATTATTTTTAATAAGAATTTGTTATTTTTTCATAAGAGGCTAAATTAAAAAGAAGAAAAATAATTGAAATGATATTGGATGAGTGTAACATTTAATATGGCCTCAATTAATTATAAAAAGTTAAATTAATAAAAATAATAAAATTCAATTTGTTAGATTTTTATTTTGTTATTAACTTGTGAATAGGCTTTGTTACAATATCATGGGTCAATACCATGACTTATCAATGCTACAAGTCCAAAAACCATAACTTATTTCACAACGAAAATCTTTTATAACAATATGACAAGATTCTTAATCATGGATATTCACCCCCACATTACGGTAGATATTATTAACTTGTAAAAAATATCATTTATTACAATACCATTGGTTAATACCATGGATTACCAATACTACATGCCAAAAAAACAAAAATTATCTCACAATCAAAATATTTTATAACAATATTACAGGATTGTTAACCATGGATATTCACCCTCATTCTACAATGGATAAAACTTGTAAATAGGATTTGTTATAGTAACATGGGCCATGTTATCACTCAGGTTGTCCCTAGGCTCCTATTAGGGATATGGCCGAGGTAAGCACAAACCAATCTTCTGATTGCAGGTTCTAGCCCACCTGCAATCGGAGAGGGCTCTCTCCTTTAGATTCAACCTTAGTTGATCTAGATTCAACCTTAGTTGATGATTTTAGGCTAGCTTTCTGACTTCAAGGGAATGTTGACTGTGATTGGAACGAAGGTAGGATTCTCGAGTAAAGAGGCACAGTAAGGTGTTATAAGTTCCGAACCATTGGGAATGGAGTCACAGATTGAGGCATGCAAGCATTTTCTTGGTCACAAGGGGATACAGAGCGGGATACCCACGCAGGATACAATATTCAGTCTGCTGAAAGTACGGAATGATTATCAGGGATGAAAGACAAAAGAGAATCATTTCATCATGCTGACAAAGGGGAGAAGTGGATGAGTGGGATCCCGGAGCAGTTAAGAATTCCAAAGACATGCACTCATATACGAAAGAAACAGGGTAAACTAGAGCAGTTAAGAATTCTAGCTCATAACTGTTTCAGCAGAAAACATCGAAAAGTGAGAAATTGAACTTAAGGTGTATTTAAACAAATCTTAAGCTATTCTTTTTTCCTGCAACTTAGAAAGGCGGAAAGATGAAAAAGACATAAACTAAACAGGGAAGAAGAACACTTATTGGATCATGCAGAGACACAGGAATTCCGTGATCATTCCTTGGCCAAGAGAAAATAGCCAGTTGTTTCGCAATCCATGCTTTCAGCAATCTTTGATTTTGAAAAATATGACAGTTACAGTGCGAGTCTTTACTCAGAGAAAATTGCTGGAAAAGAAACCGACCAACAACTACTACTACCAACCAACCAACCCTTTACAATATCGCTTCGGGTGGTATTTATAAACAAAATATCAGGAAGACATCATTACAAGTGACCTTGACAGGTCTGCTTAGAACTCTCGAAAAATCTAAATGCTGCTGGAATTAAATGCAAGTAAATATTTTTGGCTGCTCTAGGGGCAACTGAATCGGAACAGGTGACGAGGTGGCCCTTAGGGACCAGATGCGGTGCTGCTGAAGTGAATGAGCTATGGGGCTACAGTTTGGCTTTGGTGCGAATTGAATGTGCAATTATTACGATTTGAGAGCTTCAAGTGACTTCGCTCTGCTTCTGTGAATCTGCTGGAAGATATTCAATTTTCTCTTGCTTTGGGCCGCCGCTCAAGATATTTCTGATACACTTTGCCACTACATTGATGGTTTCTGCCATCGAATGATACTCTTTGACATGCTTGGAGCCTGCTGATTTCATTTGCTACACTTTAAACTCTGTGATTGATCTGCTGCTGTCTTCAAACTGGATCCTTTGGCACGCTTGGGCAATTTTCGGGCATTTTTGGCGCGCAATGGGCTCGGCAACTGGAAGATTCCCTGAAGATTCCTCGAAATGGCCTATTTCCCATAGCGATGCGCGAATAACGCTTCGCGCTATTCGCGCATTGGAAAATGCCTCTGTTTCTTGATCTAGAGCCCCGAAGTGTGACTTTTCTTCTCCGCGAAGCTTTTTTCGGCTTTTCTGGCTGCTGACGTAAGCATGGCGTCAGCTGTACGGTGGATGACGTCAGCTGTGGGTCCCTGGTACAACGCGACATGCTGAGGTACTGGAAAGACGGTGGTGAAGAGACTCCGATGCGATATCACGATATCGCATCGGCGGGGAAAGAGGGGTATCATTGGGTTGGACATTTTGGTGCTTGCGACTGCCGATATGCGATATCGCGATATCGCATCGGCGGAGAGGAAAGGTGGACGGGTTGGACACTCGGCGTTTGTGATCGCTGATCGCCGATATTGCAATATCACATCGGCGAGGGACGGATGGGTTATGTTTTGCATGAGTGTGAGAGTGCGAGGTTGCGATGCGAAAACGGTCTTGAGGGGAAAGGTAAGTAAGTGAGTGTGAAGGTTATATAAGGTTTTCGGAAGGGGTCCGACTACCTCGGGGGAATTTTATACTTTGGAAGGAGTCCATCGTATTTTGGGAAGTGGTTAGGAGGTCGTGCTCTTGCTTAGTTTCTGATAAACTGAAAAATTCCCGAGAACTGATATGGTTACTTTTCAACCAGGGGAGGGATATTACATAAGGGATTTTTAGTTAATATTAATATGGGGATGGGAAACATAGGGAGCTAGATAATAATTTTAGTGATTAATATGGAGATGATAAGAAAGCGCTAAGTTCGGGAGGACTTAGGCTGTTGCAGGGGGTAGGACCATACTTCAGGAGAAGATGTGGAACAACTTTGAGTAAAGCAGATCTTTACTCAACCGGAGTGATGAAGATGATGAACTAAAGAGGTGTCAAGCAGATCTTGACCTCTTTTGGGGATGTTAGTTAATAATGTGGGAAAACAGAGAAGGGAAGTTAGTTATACCTCATTTGAGCCTTTTGCTTACAAATCTTTGCTGATAATGTTCTGCATGATATGATGCCTGCAAACTTGGAAATTGTCAGCAATTCAACAGCCTCAGAACTACCTACCCAGCCTACTTTCCTCGCATTTTTTCTTCTTTTTCTTGGGGGTGCACTTAGACTTGCAAACCCATCATACATTTTTCTTTTGATGCTTTCCTATCTACATACTATCCTTATTTCTTCCAGAGGCCAGATTAAACTGTTGGACTCTTCTGTTTCTCTACCTATCTAGGAGTCTGCCAAGATTAAACTGTTTGGACAGACTTACCATCTCTATATTCTAAAACATGAAATTTAAACCTAGGGAGACCAAGATTAAACTGTTTGGACCTCCCTTTAATTAGAAGTAGCGATACCAGGAAAACTTTACAAAATTTGAAGGCAATTGAATGAATCTTGAAGTAGCCTTCTTCATTTGGAGACTGTTTGAGAAAATATGGAGCATTGCAGCAAGCAAAGTACAACATATTTGGCCTATGAAATGCCAATCATGAAATATGAATACCTGCTGCAACAGGAGCTAACAGTGGCTCCACTCGGGGATGGCTTCTCCTTGCCGGAAGTCAAGAACAGCAGGCCAGAACGCCTTGATTTTTAATTTCTTGCTGTCCTCTGCAAAATTTATTTTCTCCAGCCGCTTTATTTCTTCTACCTGCCTACCCTAACCAACAAATCCTTTACCATTAAGTAAAATCGAATAACCAGTGCAGCCATTTAAGAAACTGTGAAACAAGATAATCTTGTTGAATGATCATTTCTGAACGCAAAAGCATCATCCGGGCATATGCTTTTACAACCAAAATTGTGGCCTCCATCATTTGGCGCTGAAGCTTACGGTCTTCACTGAGAAAACATGTTAGCAAAATTTTGTTAAGCCAAAGTTCCATATAATCTGTGATTGGATCAATGAACTTACCCTGTGAGAGAACTTACTCTGCTTCGTTTGAATCTTCAGTAGAATCATGCAGAGTCTGTGAATCAGCAAGTGGAAGCATCTTCTCCTGAGTTGAGGACGGGAGAGTTCAGCACGATTTGGGACCTTCTGGGTCGAGGGGAGCAGTTGCATCTTCAGTAAGGAGCCTAGCAGATGATCCTTCTGTCTTTCCCTTGGATCCCAGATCACAGAGAATCCTCAGGTCCTCAGGCAACAGTGTTCCCTCCTGAATATGGGCATGTAGGCTTAGGTATGATTCCGGGTTCTTTGGGCTGGAAGGATCAGTTACATCGTTGGTAATGATCCTAGCCGTCGATCCTTCTTTCTTTCCCTTGGAACCCAGATCATACTCAAACTGTAATTCAGGAGACAACACTATTTCCCGTTGAACTGGAGGAGGAAGATTTTGGCAAAACTCTTGAGGCTTGCGGAAATCATAAGACTGAATTTGAGCTCCCAGGAGTTCAATTTCGGTCTCATATTTTTGCACAACAAACTCAAGGAACAATTTATTCCGGCCACCAGGTATTGTTGACAATACCTTTCTGAAAAATTTGTCATTGAGTTCAAACTCTGATAAACTTTCTCTGCATTTTTCTAAAGCTTCTTCTATCGGAAGTTCTTCCCAAGATTCGGTCATTCTCTCTTGTTGTTAATACATGGGACACTTGGCTGTAACATTTGGTTCGTTCCTCAGTGGAGCCTTTGATTGAAATTGAAGTGGAGTCGCCAGGTAGATGTCTGGACTATGAAGTGCCTGATCTTTGTCCACCATCAAAGATCAGAACTAAACATGACAAGCCTTAAAAAATAGGAGCACTTCCTCCATTGTGTTTCAAAGATGAACCGTGTGTTTGAAATCCCAATGGTGCGCGCAGATACAGGTCGACTGAGGCTTTTACAAGTTGGTTTCTTCCACTGTAGAGCTGCAGAGTGGTTGCATTGATTTATCTGAGGAGGGTCCCCAGTGGGGTCGCCATTATGTTATCACTCAGGTTGTCCCTAGGCTCCTATTAGGGATACGGCCGAGGTAACCACAAACCAATCTTCTGATTGCAGGTTCTAGCCCACCTGCAATCGGAGAGGGCTCTCTCCTTTAGAGTCAAC
>APFE030022367.1:0-31558 GCA_000404065.3 Pinus taeda
CCTTCCAGCTTCAGAGAGGGCTCTCTCTGTATGAATCTTGAGTCACTTAGATGACTGGTTGTCCTAGATTTTAGTCTACGTATTGAGATCAAAGGGGAATATGTTTAACAATTTGATGAAAGGGAAGAGAGAAAATCCATTGGGCATGGAGTCATCTGGAGCTAATGGTTTTCAGTGAGAGGATAAAAAATGAGTAATCTTTTAACAGGGGCAAGGTAGGAAATCCTTCTGGAATTTTTTATTGAATTTTGTTGCAGAGGTGTGAGAAGAGGAATTGTGGAATTGACAATATCTAAAGCATCTAGCTGAGGATGAATTCTAGATATATCAATAGAAGAAAACATTAAAATGTTTATTAAGCCATAACAGAGCACTTTAAAAGTGAATTCTAAAACAAATTATGCTTAACTAAACATGAAGACCTAACATTCAAGCATGATTATAACAAGATAGAAACTTACAACACATGAGAACACATCACCATCAGAAACTAACACATGAATCCTTGAGAAAACAGACCTCAGCCTTGATCATTCATTGAAAACTTTAAAATGGAAAAGTACAATGCACAATGTTTTTCTTTATCTAACCTTGACCAACTAAACTTTTGCACACTAAAATTCATGAAATATATACAATTAGCTCATCCCTATACTTCGAGGTTTGAGCTCAACCATTTCCCCAAAGATAGAGTCAGTTACATTATATTTAGAAACTACCTGCTAGGAAATAGGTACGGAATTTATGAAAAATAGGGGCCAAAGATTAGATCATATCTCTCGAATCATGATATATGTTACAAAACAAAAGGAAATTTTTCTATATTAGCTTGTTCTTGAGAGAAACCTCTCTTAGTTTTCTAAAATTCTTCTCCATCTCCTCAAAATCTGTGCCCAAAGATCCTAATTAAAACAAGAAATAACGAAATCTGAAAAATAGGTTATAATGACTCATTCGAATCTTCCAATATATGACATCTGTGAAGAAAATTAAGGAGGTTTTTGTTATTAGATAGATTTTGACATAAACCTCTTTTCCTTGTTCAAAATTCATCTCCATTTGGTCATAAATTAATCTTGAATTTAACTACTAAAACAATTAAGAACAGAGCAAATCCTCTATAGCCAAAACGCAACAAGTTCATCCTTTGTGCATTTTTTACCATATCCCAGAACTATGAATGGGTCACATAGATGGATAATAATCCCTGAAACATTAGACACCCGTCAATACACTTATGTTCATACTACATCCTTTCATTCTACAAAATCAACACCTACAGCAAAAGCATAGCGCCTAAGCACAACAAAAGATATTTTTCGAAGATGTCCTATATGGTGAATCGAATTGAGATGATTTTTTGTTAGAAGGTTAATATATTATAATTCTACTCCAGAAAACATGAGTAAAATACAACTCATGGATTTTTAGGAAATCCAAAAATGGTTGTAGATTACGGTGGCTCATTTCTCGAAAATTGTGAAGCATTTTGACCTAAGATTAAGTGAATTTATTTATCTCATCCCCATGCATCTCTTGTAAAAATTTCCTTGAAAATGGGTACAGATTTTCCATATTTTTACACCTTTGTATTTTCAAATGATGTCACAAGGTTTGGCATAGCTACAAACTAACCAAATTAAATGACCAAGCTTAACATTGGCTACTATAACATAGGACCCTAACATTGGCTCCAATGGGGATGGAACCCTCCCTGTAAGCTACAAAAGAACATCGTAGATTAGTAGTCTAATCCATTGGGTTGCTCCCAACCTTGCAACATGTTCTTGCCCTACAAGCCTGAAAATCAAAACTGAAATCCAAATTGAACTGTACATGCTGCAAACTGAAACTGCTGAAAACTAAAACTAAAAACTGCTACAAAACATGCTCAGATTGTTGAGCTTATTGGCACACCAATTCCTACTCTAACCTGTTGAAGAACTGTTGAAATCAAGTGATACAAATAAGAGCATAGGCAACTAATAATACATTTGATCTTCACAGTGGAAACATAACTGAAAATTCCTTCCATATAGATAGTTATAGGATCATAAAAGGCATGGATGTCACAGTTTCATTGTTGATCCTCATGGCATTCTACAATTTGATTGTCATGGTTTCACAGTTCATATGTGCTCTCTTTTCCAACATATGGTTTCAGCTGTGAGTTATCAAACCCATTCCCGAAAGCAAAACATTCTTCAATGTCGATATCAAAGGGTAGCATCACCTCCTTTGGTTTTGGATGAATAAGCTTTTCAAAGGACTGATGATGATATTGAAAATTATGAGGTTGTATTTGGGCCTCTAAAACTTCAATATCTTTCACAAGATTTTCAACAAATATTTATAAAAAATTGATCTTAGCTTTTGAGTTGCGTTTGCATGACTTTAAATAAATAGACAAAAAGCTTGAAAAAGCTCCATCAATTTTATCATCATCAAAATTGTCCCAATATTCCTTAAAAGCTTCAATAGAAACAACAATTTTAACATACCATGTCATCTCGATTGACTAGGAAATTGGATCTTAAATAAAACTATGAATTCCTTGGAGAGTGGAGTCAACATAGATGTTTTGAACTCATGATTGTTTGGCAAAGGAGTTTCCCAGTGAATAATGCACAACCTTCTTGTGTATGATCAGTGTTCACCATCCGTAATCAGATCTGAAACTTGATGGTTCTTTCCTAGGGAAGATGGAATTTCGCTCCCCGACATTGACACCACTATGTTAGCACTCTGTAATTCCTCTAGGTTGAGGAGAGGAACTCAAAGGTATTCACAAACCACTTGGAAGCTATAATATAGCCCTTCAATCTTCTAAGAGGGCTCTCTTTGTCTAAAACTTTAGTCACTTAGATTTTAGGCTAGGTATGGTGCTCATAGGGATATAGATTTTAAAGGTTTGTTGGGAGGGGAGAAGACAAATCCATTGGGAAATGCGGTCATATAAGTTGATTCTTTTCGAGTGACAGGATGAAGAGAAAGGGTGATCTTCTACAGGGGCAAGGTAGACAACCTTTTTGGGTTTTTTTAGTCAAATTAGTTGTAGGAGGGTGAGTAGAAGATAGTTGGAAATGCCATAAAGAGCATCAAACAATGGGATGAATTCTAAATTTCATTCAAGAAGAAAACATAAATTATTTAGAAAACTAAATCAGAGAACTTTTAAAATGAGTTCTAAGACAAATATTTGTTTAGCTAAACATGGAGACACACATTCAAAGCATGATTGATAACATAAGGTAAATTAAAAAACAAAGAAGAACATCTCCATAGAAACTGACACAGGAATCCCCGTAAAATCATATCGCTATCTTTTCATTCTCTCAAAAAATATATCAGAAAAATGCAATACACAATGTTTCTTTTTTGAAACCTGACCAACCCTTTGCTTCATCACAATTACAACATTAATAGACCAAAACAAATCAGTTCCCACCTCTTAGGAACCAAATTCCCTAAACGTATTTATGTTTCTACCTAATGCAGCGAATATAGAACTGTTTTTTTTTTTTTTTTTTTGAAAATAGGAATTGTTTGACCAAGGCTTTTTTTTAAAAATTACATTATATTCAAAGCCTTAATCGAGATCCAAGGTTTTTACATGCCTCATAATATTAACCAAGATCATAAAAATAAATTACATAGCTTTTAGACATAAAATTCTCGGTCAAAAGACTAATTGTGTGAAAGCGCAACACACCCTCCCAGTTTAGCAAAAACGCAACATAGAAGTGCAACGAATTGATGGTTGATGTAGCTTCGGTCACTCCCTTAGTTTGTTGATGACTGGTACATGTGTGGAATGGTCTGGACATCATCAACTTCCCCTCTAGAAACCTTCTTTCATCAAGCAAAGCTCCCAAATTTCCAAATTCCAACTACAACAAAAGCGCAACGCTTGTGAAAGTGCAGTGAAACATTTCCTCCATGGGTTTTGACCAACACTAAGGTCTCTGAACAATATTTACAACTTGCTGATGATGTTAACATTCCTGATACCTCTTTTCAAACCTCCACCCACTAAAAAAATGACAAAATTCATTATTTCCATCAAAACCCTAATGCTTGGCCAAAATACAAAATTGTTGTTTGAGCTACTCTTTTAACAAAGTTTCATGATTTCTTGTGTCTAGTTTATTGTACTCTTGAGAAAGCTTCAAACAGTAAATGACCCCCTTATACAACCTCATTCAACCATCATTCTTAGACAAAAAACAAAAAGGCCAAAATTGCTTTGATTTACTTGTTCCAACATTCAAACTTTGGCTGTTTCATCCAACAAATCTAGATTACCTCTATCCTTCTCCCAATTTTCATGTAATTCTTGCTTGGTAGCTCTTAGCTCCTTCCTCAAAGTGAGGTTCTATCTGCATATATTTTTGATCCGCTCGTGCAAAGGAAGAGTCCTTTTCAACATATACTTGGAATTTTCCATCGCTAACTCATACATGTTCAAAAGATCATACATCGCTTTCCTAGCCCTTTCATCCCGCTCCTTAAGTTCAACAATTTCACGATGGGATTTCTTCAACTTCATCCTCAACCTGTTAAAAGTATGTTGCCCCTCATGTATCTCTGTGTTCTTCTCCTCGTGTACTGACTTCTCTTCCTGTATCTAAAATTTTCTAGTTGAAGACCTAGTGACTCTAGATGATGGAGCTTCTACCTCTTGAATGTCCTCTCTCACTACCTTCTCCTTGCCTTTAGACTTGGTGATAGATGGAGTTTCCTTTGTTACTGGCTCAGTTTCACTTGTCTTAGGTACCCTTTTGAAAACAATCTTTTTTAGCTCCCTATTGTCGTGCTATAATTGAGAAATCACTATTTGTATTTTTATTCAATTGCTCTTGCAGTTCTGCAATCTCATTGTCTTTATCATCAGGAACATCATCCTCTCATGTGGTTTCTAAAGCTTCAAATGACTACTCAAGTATTTGTTCTAAGTGCAGCTTCTTTGCAGTGGCTCTATTGATTGACTTCTTGGAAACCTCCACTACTTCAGGAGAAAATTGCAGCTTCTTACCTTTCTTCTTTTCTCATGGATCTACAGTAACTGATGGTCTTTTCCAATAAATTGTAGTTGGTGATTGTATGTCTCTTGCTAAAGATGATGGTGTATCCTTCTTACTGCAAGATCCAGTTGGTAAGTCAACTGTCAAATTTGATGAGTCTAGAAATGCTTGCCATGTTTGATTCCCATTATTCAGTTCCTCAACCACAAACAACTTAGTCAAAGAGAAGTGGAAAATACTGGGTTCCACTTGGCTTTGCTTACCTTTTACCTTGTTTGCCATCTTTCTAAGACTTTTGAACAAATAGAAGGGAGTATTCAAAGGGCTCTTCCATGTGAAATGAATCAAAATCTTGAAATGGTACTGATAGATCCTCCCAAACTTGCCCTCACAAGTAAAGTACCTTTGGATTACCTTCAACAACTTGTTGTAAGTCTCAAGCATGTATTCTCTAGGTACAATGGCTCCATACCCTTTGTTTCTGTATTTGGGTTTCAAGAAATATTTATAATTGGATATGTCAAGAAGCATGCCCTTGTACCACTACTTTCCCCGTAGAGGAATCTCAGTGGCAGCTGAGATAGTGACATCTAACACTGGAAAAGTGAGCCCTGCAACCTTAACATCTAACCCATTCAAGCTCAAAGCAAATTCTTTGGTGAGTTGTACATTATACTCCTAGATCTTCTCACAAAATCTAATGCAACCAACTTGTTCAAAGGCAACTATGATTGATGGTTTGATTTAATAAATGTGAGGTCTTGAGGTTCAAATCTCACAATATTACCTCCCTTGTGTTTTTTCCTATGTGGGGTTGTCATGATTTTCACAACAAAGATGAATTCCAAGGTTCCTTGAATGCAACTTGGTGTATATCAATTAAGCACAACAAATGAGGTAGAATCAATTAAATGGAGCTTAGATTAAGGTTTTATGACAATTAATAACGAAAACTTTGCATGGAAAACTCAAACAACACAACTCATCTCCCAAACCAAAAACAACAACTAGTGTTTTCTTGGTCACAAAGGCAAAATTAAAAACAGCGGTGCAATGCCAAAAGCACAACGTTTGGGGAAAAATGCTTCTTGACCTCTAAGGAAAGTAACAACTAGGTATGAAATTCCAAATCACTTGAATGACACGTCAAGCTTCATTATCAGGGTGAGAAACAAACCGTGGGTGTTTGGTGGGGGGTAAGAACATGAAAACATATTGCAAAGGCAAAGCGCAACATATTCTCCCGGAAACGTAGTGAGCTAAAAATTCAAAATTTTGCAGGGTTTCAATACATTTCCTCAACGCATGGGACTAATTTCAACGACATACAAAACAAAGGATTCAAGAAAACAAATAATTTGCACCTGAATAAGCAATTTGACCACTAGCTTGGAAAACACAACACCTGTCTGTGACCACAACACATGTGCGACACAGAACCTCCCCTGCCTCCTTTGCACAACGAACCTTAAGTGATGCTCAACAAACTCTCGATGAAAATATGAATGGCGTGTGGTGATTTTGGAAGTTAACCAAGCATTTGAACTCCCAAGGTGGCTAAATTCAAATTTCAAGAATGATGATCACAATCTTTGAACCTCAATCATAAAACACAACAACTGTCATAAGTGCAGCGCTATCCTCCTAATCGTTGTACCAATGTGATGTCATGGCAAGTTGTGACTTCACATTCTAAACTTACCCAAGTGACCCTATAAATCTGTGCCAATGATGATAAGACATGACACCATGACCTACTCTTTATTTTTTGGTGAAACATGATCCTAGACTTATTTAACTCGGCCTCTTAGGATATTAATGACTATTTTCATGATCCTTCACACTCTTTGACATAATTACATTCAATAATGAAATTTTTATTCTATACTAAGACCAATAGCTTGATCTATACAAGATCATTGAAAGACCTATGTACATTTGAAAAAATAAATTGAAAGACAAAACTTGTTCTTTGACTACTATAATTGTAGGATACTAAATGGCATCCTCCCTATCAGGTTCCAAGAACATCATAGAACATGTTCCTGACCATTGGGTTTATTGACTCCTTATCTTAACTCAAAAATGACTCAAAACTTACTCATGACTTATTACATTTTGAAAAATTAGCAGCAATTCATCAAAATCTCAAGGCCTTCTCTTCGGGCTTCAAATTCTGGTGTCAGCTGCCCACTCCTGAAGTACTAAAAATTGGATGGATATATACAATGAAATGATCAAAACCAACTAATTTCAAGTAAAATAATGCTCAAGTAACCTACCATTTATAGGCCCTCCAGCAAGAAACTCTCATGTCAAATCCTCCAACAAGTAAGCATTACTTCCATGGAATGTTGCAACCTTGAATGGTCCCTTCCAAAGGTTTTCAAATTTTCCATGTTTACCTTTGTCTTCATTTCTCGCATCCCACTTCAAAACCAAGTCACCAGCCCGAAAATCCTAAGCCTTTGTCCTTCGATAAAAAAAAATTAATTAATTAATTAAAAAAAAAAAAAAAAAATCTTAATTTAATATAAATAAAAAAAAATCTTAATTTTGTCATAAATTGCCTAAGTATTGTTATACACTTCCTCTCTAGTTTGCTGCAATTGAATCATCTGATTTATCTTCCTTTGCATTTCACTTGGTTATGCATCTACTTCTTGCAACAATTTCATTACTGGAATTCCCAAGGAAGAATGGAAAACCACATTTGTTCCATATACTAGTTGGAAAGGTGACATACCAATTGACTTCTTAGTATTTACCTGATCAGCCCACAATGCATAAAGCAACTTTTTGTGCCATGTTTTCTTATTTTCTTGTGGCAATTTCTTTATGATATTCACCAGACTCTTGTTAGAAGACTCAGCTAAACCATTACCTTGTGGGTAATATGCAGTAGAGTGATTGAGTACAATATGATATTTATGACAAAATTCAACCATTTTCTTAGACTTGAAAGCAACAACATTATTTGTGATTATTCTACAAGGACATCCAAATCTCAGGAGAATGTTACCTTCCAGAGAATGTATGGTGACTGTATATGTTTCCTGCCTAGTTGGTATTGCTTCTATCCACTTTGTAAAATAATTCGTGGCTGTGAAGAGCCATATGTGTTGGGCTGAAGATGATGGATAAATTTCCTCAAAGAAATCTAAACCCCATTGCAGGAAAGGTGCTTCAACGACAATTGGTTTCAAATGTAAGGGTAAAAGCTTCCTCCTTCCTTTAAAGATTTGGCATTCATGACAACTTGATACCCTTTTATAAACATCAACAACTAATGTTGGCTAGTAAAAACGAGCTCTTAGAATCTCATTTGTTGTGGTTTTCCAAAAATGGTGGCCTCCACAATCTCCCTTGTGAAATTCTTCCGTAACCTTTTGTGCCTCATCCTCCAATAAATAATTTAACAATACACCTCCTAAATCTTTCCAATACGGAAATTGATTCAAAATGTAGAATTTTATAGCCTTCAATTTTAGAAATCTTACCTTTTTTTTTTGTCATCCCTAGAGGAGCCTATAAATGTTGTAAAACATGAACTATGTCAGCATACCATGGAGAGGAAATAAACCTTTCAAATAACTGTTGAGAAGGCTTTGAATTGTTGTCATCGGATAAACCAACTATGAAATATATGTCCAACACACTCAGATTTGAATCTTCCATCAACTTAGTCAATCCTTGACCATTTATCAGCTTAGTAGGCTTAATCTCCACATCACACTCGAGAATGGATGTTATCCATCTCCCTCTTCTACCTTCTGGATTAGGTTGGGTTAGAATTTCCTTCACAACAACATTCAAAAAATAGGAAATTACATGTGAATGAAGCACATCAACTCTAAACTATGTTAAAGCTTTAACCAATGCATATGTCTGCTTCTCCACAATATTATATTTAAGGGAAGAATCTCTCAAACCTCTATTAAAGAATGGGTTGGTCATTGCCTTGTTGATTTTTCTGCATAACGACTATCGCAATCGTGTGTTCGGATGCGAAAGAGAAAATAATGAAATCTTTAGTATAATCTGGACTAGCTAAAATAGGAGCACTAGCCAAGGCCTGCTTTACCTCATCAAATGATTTCTTTGTCCCAATAGTTCATCTGATTTCACTTTCCTTCCTCAACATGTTAGTCAAAAATCTAATAATTTCTGTTAAGTTAGGAATGAATCTTCTCACAAAATTGACTTTGCCCAAAAATGATTGCACCTCCTTCTTATTTCTTGGTATGTCAATTTTCTGAATTGCAACAACCCTATTTGGATCAATTTTTATGCCATCCTTTGAGATGATATGTCCTAACAATTTTCCCTCCTCCAATGAAAAATGTGAATCCTTTGGATTCAAGGATATGCCATACCTCTTGCACTTCTAAAAAACTTGTCTTAAATGCCGCAAAAGATTAAAATTATATTTTTAAAACACAGGGATATCATCAAGATAAACCACAATGAACTTGTCCTTCTCATTAGCAAGTGCAATATCCATGGCCCTTTGAAAAGTGGCCCGTGCATTCATCAGCCCAAAGGGCATTTTGGCATACATGAAGGTAACCCATGGAGTGATGAAATTTGTCTTTTCTTGTTCATCAGGATGCACCAAGATTTGATTGCATCCTGAGAAACCATCAAACATGGACATTCTCCTTTAGCCAACCACCTTTTACAGTATATGGTCCATCTTAGGCAAGGAGTAATTGTCTTTTAAAGACACCGCATTGAGGTTTCTGAAATCCACACAAAGCCTTATTTCACCCATTTTCTTCCTCACAGGGACTAAATTGGAAAGACATTTTGAAAACCTTAGGGGAACAATAATTTTTGCATCAATAAATTTTCTAAGTTCCTTTTCAACAAGGGGTTTGTTCTTCTTAACTTTTGTTTGAAAGGTTTTTGATCCTGCTTGATTGGGATTGTATGTTGAATGATGCTCTTATCCTATATTTTGAGGTCCTCATACCTCCATGCAAAAACATTTGAGTATTATTTTATGAGATCAAGGTACTTATTTCTATCTTCAAGAGTTAAGGATATTGAAATCTTGACAATCTTAGGTTGTTGTTCTATCCCTATGTTGCATTCTTTTACTTTAGTTTCAGTGGGAACTACCTTTGGATTCTTCGCTACATCATTGTGGTAAAATAACTTCTCAAGAGGAACTAACCCTCTCGGAATTGTATTGTTCTTCAATTGTATGACACATATCTATCATTTGATTCTCAAAATCATCTCAATTTGAACGCAAGACATGTTGTTCATCCTCACTAAAACAATTTTCTTCATTTATGCGCAAATTGGAAAATTCCTTAGTCAAGTTGCTCGTCATCTTTGAAAACTGCCAATGTTTCACATTATCTGGGACTGTCGACCTATGTTTGACTTCTATTCCATATTTCCTATTGGGGTATATGGGAATCTTAAACACACTAGTTGAGGTGGCCAATGCATCAACTATCATATTTTGCTCTATAGGAATCACAGATAAATCATATTCTGAAAATAATTGTGGCATTTCTAGGACAAAATTCCTATAGGACCTCATCCTAGGGTGTTTAGTTTTACACACACCTTTAATTTCATTGATAGCCAAATATGAATCTCCAGGAAATGCAATCCTCTTTGCTCCCAAATATTTCAAAGTTCAATCCCAAAATCAATGCTTCATACTCAACCACATTGTTTGTGCAGTCAAAGGCTAATTTATAAGAACATAACCTTGAATTGTCCACCTTTGGGGTCATTATCCACACACCAACTCCAGCCCCCTCTTTACTGAATGCTCCATCAAAATCAATGTTCCAAAGGCCCTCTCCATCTTCATTATGTTTTGATTTCGTTCCCTACATTTTACCTTCATTTTCCTCTGATATGTTGTTCTTGTTTTGACTATTTTCCTCCAAACATAAATCATTATATAATATGAAAGAGTGTGTATCATAATGCACTGAATAAATAGGATGGTTATTAGGCCTTAACTTGCCACTTGTCATGTACTTTATAAAAGTTTCTCTATACACTTTCCTTGGTTGTGCAAAGACATGAATTGTGGCATAAGACATGTCCATTTGGAGAGTACCCTTCAACTTTGCAGATCAGGACCTTGATAAAAGCATGCCAAATTTCGTGGGAATATCAACAACAACTATGTCCATCACTATGATATTTGTTGGAATTTGAGTAAGGTAGACCACCAAATCCTTGATCAAACCCAAACATTTCGCCTTGCTTGAATCAAAGAAAAAAATATATTTATAAGGCCTTGTGATGTCCAAACCAAGCTTGTCCATAATAACCTTTTGTATCAAGTTATGTGATGCGCCTGAGTCTAACATTACGTTATGAAAAATCAAATCATGTACATTCAAGCTGACATAAAAAGGTGGTACATCTCCATCTTGAGAATATCCATCAACTTTTGGACTAAATAGGAGTTCAAGATGATCATCATTCAAGTTAATAGTATCTGAAACATCTCCTATCTTGAGTGCTTTGACAATTTGACTCTTGTGTGAATTATTCTTGATCAATTCATTAAATCGAATAGAAATTTTGATTTTAGATATTTCATTATCTAAATTGAAAGAAGATTGAACTTTCTCTACCTCTTTGATGGTTGTGTCTCACTTTTCAGGAATCTCCTTTGGAGGATCAACTTTCTTCTGACTGGAAATAGGTGCATCAACTTGGCCTTTCTCTGGAGGATTACTGGAACTTTTTTGTTTCTCAAATTATACTGTATTTGCACCTCCATGATTACATTTTGGTACCCCTACTTGTATTCCTCTGATTCCATGTGCATAATATCTTCTTGTGGCTGAAAAAACAAGTCTAGTTCTTTTGTCAAAAATACATTGTCCTCTTCTTCACCAAAATAATGAATTTGATCCTGCTCTTTTGTTGTTTCTTCATCCTCTGCAAAATTATATTGAAAAGGAGGTTTGATTTGTTGTTGATCTCCCTAATTTCGCTTTTTTCTTTGCTTTATTTGCACTTGAGGCCTCCAGAAATTTGGGATTCTCACTAGAGGAGGGGCCTGTTGATCTCTACCAACAACTTTGTTCTCTAAGGTCAATCTCTCTACAACCTTTTCCACTATTTTCACCATGACATCCAACTTGATGTCTAATGAAGATGAATCCTTCTCTTTAACTCCTCTTTTCTCAACTTTCATTTTGGCCTTTTTGTTGAGCAAATTCACTTCCACTACAACAACATTTTTCTACATATCCTCTAAAGTAGTCGGGTTCCTTTCTCTAAGCTGATAAGAAATCTCAACATCAAAACCATCCGAGTAATGAAGCAAGGGCAATCCAGGAGGGAGTTTTATTTCAATCGGTATTGAATTATATAGTTTATTAAATCTTGTTGAAAAATCATGTACTGATTCTCCTAGAGCCCTCTTCAAACTGTGATACTCAACGAAAATCTGCAAAGGGTTCTTCTTGACTTCCCATCTGGAAAGGAAACTTTGTTCAAGTTGTTGGAAATTGGAAATACTAGCAGCAAGAAATGCTAAAAATATAAATGCTAAAAAATAGAAATGTTAAAAATAGCATTGCTATAAATAGCATTTCGGGTACCAATGTTGGACATAGTAACAAGGAATGAAAAATGGAAGTCATAAAAATATCATTTCGGGATGGTTTCCAATTTAGTTAGTCCCTAAACTAAAATTAAGAAGTAAAGTTCGAATTTGATCTTAGCAGCTGTTTGTAAAATAATTAATTAATTCATCTTGAGTTAATTAGTTGTAGAAAATCAAACATGAAGTCTATGTGAGGACATGCAACAGTTTCTCCATTGATTAAAGAATTTATCCATCAGTTAAAGAGATAAGGATGAGTTGTAATTAGTTGGCTCAGTTAACTGAGTCAAGTCCAGTTAGATTAGTTCAAATAGTTTGTTGAACTAATTGTGAGTTCAATTAGTTAATGCATGCATGCATGTAACTGCTGCACTTGAAATAACTGAATATTCTCTCATAAATAACTCATGCATGTCAGTTCAGTCAGAGACCCAGTTAAGATCAAAGGAAGGAATAGTGTACTATCAGATGGAGGATTTTTCCTATATAGGAAACTCATCCATGTAGAAGGAATTATCTCCTTCAAGTTTGTGCAGTTATTTCTGAGCCAAGTGAGCAGTGTGAGGTGGGAATTCACACAAGTGGAAGCACTGGACCCCAGGAAAAATTGTGCAAGGAAATAGGAGGCTTGGAGGGTAGAGGAGAAGTTTTGTGAGAAGCCTTTGACTGTCTATAAGCAGCAATTGGGCTGCAGAGAGGTCAACATAGCTTGTGAGCTAATTCTTTTTGTAATCTGAACATATTTCCACTTGTATGATAATACAGAGATTGGGGTTTTAGGCTGAGGCTTTCCCCGGGTTATTCTTCTATGTTCGTGTGTGATTGATTTATCATTCTCAGTTATATGTGTTCTATTTGATCTTGCTCATATTCGATTAAGCTTCCACAAAGTTTGTTGTAGAAGTAGATCTTGTATTTTGCTTTAGTATATTGCATAATCTGTTGATCTACAGTGGGAATTTCTACACATAAATATCAAATCATGACATATGTTACAAAACCAAAGGAGGTTTTTGTATATTAGCTTGTCCTTGAGAGAAACCTCTAATATTTTTCGAAAATTCTTCTCTAGATCCTCATAATACGCACCCAAATATCATGACTAAAAAAAGGAAATAACGAAATCTAAAAAATATGTTGAATGATTCATTCAAATATTCCAATATATAACAAATATGAATAAATAGAAGGAGGTTTCTATTATTTAGCTCATTTTTTACATAACCTCTTTTTACTTTTTCAAAATTCATCTCCATTTGGTCATAAATTAAACTTCAAGTTAACAACTAAAACAATTAAAAACGCAACAAATCCCCTACAGCCAAAACACAACAAGTTCATCTTTTGTGCATTTTTTACCATCTTCTGGAACTCTGAATGGGTCACATAGATGGATAATAACCCCTGAAACATCAGACACCTGTCAAGACACTTTTGTTCATATTTCAACATTTCATTATTCAAAATCAACACATACAACAAAAGCTCAGCACTTGAGCGCAACAACTGATATTTTTCGAATATCTCCAAAACAATGAACCAGATTGAGTTGATTTTCTGTTTGAAGGTTAATATTACTATAATTATTCTCCACAAAGAATTGAGCTAAATCTGACTCGTATATTGAGAGAAAATCCAAAAATGGTTGTAGATGATGGTGCCTAATTTCTCAAAATTCGTGAACCATTTTGACCTAAAATTAAATGAGTTTATTCATCTCATTCCTGTGCATCTCCTATAAACATTTCATGTAAATGGGTACAGGATTTAAGAGATATGGTGAAAATACGTTTGAAGCATTAGTGGAGCAAGAAAACACAGTGCAAGGAAGAACCACAACAAATTTTTACACATTTGTATTTGCAAATGATGTCACAAGGTTTGGCGTAGCTACAAACTAACCAAATTAAATGACCAAGCTTGACATTGACTACTATAAGATATGAATCTAACATTGGCTACAATGGGGATGTCATCCTCCCTGTGAGGTGCCAAAGAAGATTGTAGACTAGTAGCCTTATCCATTGGGCTGCTCCCAACCCTGCAACATGTTCCTACTCTGCAAGCTTGAGAATCAAAATTGAAATCCAAACTGAATTGTACACTTGAACTGTACATGCTGCAAACTGAAATTTGAAACTATTGGGAACTTAAACTGAAAACTGGGTTTTATTTTTTATTTTTTATTTTTTATTTTATTAATTTTTTTTTTTTTTTTAATGATGAGTACAATGCATAGTGTTTTTCTTTCTCTAACCTTGACCAACCAATCGTTTGCACACTAAAAATCATGAAATATATACAATGATCTCATCCCTGGACTTAAGGGGTCGAGCTCAACCATTTCCCTAAAGATAGAGTCAATTACATTAGATTTATAAACTGTCTGCTAGGAAATAGGGACCGAATTTATGGAAAATAAGTGTCAAATATTAGATCATATCTCTCGAATAATGATATCTTTTACAAAACCAAAGGAATTTTTTGTATATGAGCTTGTTCTTGAGAGAAACCTCTCTCAGTTTTCAAAAGTTCGTCTCTAGATCCTCAAAATTCGCGCCCAAAGATCTTGACTAGAATAAGAAATAATGAAATATGAAAAAATAAGATGTAATGATTCATTTGAATCTTCCAATCTATGACACCTATGAAGAAACGAAAGGTGGTTTTTGTTATTTAGATCGTTTTTGACATAAAACTCTTTTACTTTTTCAAAATTAATCTCCATTTGGTCATAAATTAATCTTGAAGTTAACTACTAAAACAGTTAAAAACACAGCAAATCCCCTGCAGCCAAAATGCAACAAGTTCATCCTTTATGCATTTTTTACCATCTCCTGGAACTCTCAATGGGTCACATAGATGGATAATAACCCCTGAAATTAAAGCACAGCGCCTGAGTGGAACAACTGATATTTTTCGAAAAAAAATTTATTTTTATTTTTATTTATTTATTTTCCCGGTAGCAGGTGAATATCATTATAATTCTTCTCTACAAAAAACATTGAACTAAATTTGACTAATGGATTTCGAGAAAATCCAAAAATCGTTGCAGATGACAGGGGCTCATTTCTTGAAAACCGTGAAGCATTTGACATTAATCTCATCCCCATCCATATTGTGTAAACATTACATGGAATCAAGTATAGGGTTTAAGGGATATGGTCAAAATACATTTGAAGCATTAGCACAACAAGAAAGCGCAACACAAGGAAGAACCGCAACAAATTTTTACACCTTTATGTTTGCAAATGATGTCACAAGGTTTGACGTAGCTACAAACTCACCAAATTAAATGACCATGGATTTCGAGAAAATCCAAAAATGGTTGTAGATGACAAGGGCTCATTTCTTGAAAACCGTGAAGCATTTGACCTAAAATTAAGTGAGTTTATTCATCTCATCCCCATGCGTATTGTGTAAAAATTACATGGAAAACAAGTATAGGGTTTAAGGGATATGGTCAAAATACATTTGAAGCATTAGCGCATCAAGAAAGCACAACGCAAGGAAGAACCGCAACAAATTTTTACACCTTTATATTTGCAAATGATGTCACAAGGTTTGACGTAGCTACAAACTCACCAAATTAAATTACCAGGGTTGACATTGACTACTATAAAATATGACTCTAACAAACTACTTTTTGCAAATTGGTTTCTTTGTATTATGTCATCAAATGATCTCATAGTCAATAATAATTATTAGATGAGAGGCTAGCCTTTTATTAAAAAAAACTAATGGCTAGTTTGACCCTCTCTAGAAAATAATATTAACTAGCCACCCACATGTAAGAGACTTGGTAATTTTTTAACAAAATAATACATTAAATTCATGACTTTCCCACTCAAGGGTCGAATTAACTCTCACAAAATGCAAGGAAGCCCAATGTTCCACTTGCAAAGGATCAAAAAGTCAACAAAATGAAGAATAGTAACCTCGAGCGCTCCAATGTTCTCCTTGAATTTTCTAATAACTATCTCAACCTTTAATTTGACTTTCTCCATGCATAGTAATTCAAACTTGACCACTGTTTTCTAGTTCTCCAACACCTTGATGACTTTGCACCTGGGTTTGTTGTAATTCACCTTGATTTCATTTTGGTCTTGCTTTGTTTGACCAAATTATGCCTTGTGTTGTCACATCATCACTGCTTGCCACGTCATCATGCCCCATGTTACATCTCCAATGCCCTCAAGAATTTGGAGAATCCAGGACCAATTTTGAGATATTACATGTCAAATTCTAGAAATATATTCCCTTGTTATGCCACTTGGAAACCTATATTGCCACATCATCATGCTTGAGTGGATGATCTATAATGATCTCGAGGATTTAGAAAATTTGACACATGGGTTTTGTTTCTCTGATTAAGTAGACCAACTTTGACATAATGCATGTGTCCCCCTGTTTTACTGCTTGGAAACTTGTGCCACTTGTTTGACCAATTTTGACCAACGATATCTTGAGAATGCCTTTGCCAAATAGAAAAATCCCGCGTGGCATATTAACCTCACTAACCTTTGCAATTTGAGACCGTATTGACTTTTTTACTTCTCAGATCACTTTTCATTGGGAAACATGAAATACATTAGAAATTGTGAAAATGTTGATGATTGTGAGACTACCATGTTTGAGATATATGAGGGATCACACCAAATCCAAGGCCACCTATGGACTCTATAGATTCATGGCCATGTGGAAAGACATAAGTGCACTTTGAAATGGGCTGGATTAGTCCATACACTATTGATCAACCCTACATAAGCAATGTTACCATAAAACCATGAGTCCATGTATAAGACCATCAAAGGTCCTCCAATCCTATACAAGACAAAAGGAATGTGAAATGAACTCAAAGGCACCAACCATGGTTTGACTAAAAAAAGACCTACCCAATATTGCATAGGGCCTAGGATGCCCACAAGGCTTCACATGGTTGTACATGGCTTTTGACTTGTGGCCTTGTGCTTATGATGATGTTTAAGATTGCTACAATAAATATATAGGTACCCCTGCTAAAATAGGGGTAACATGGTAGTTTCTTGGAATAAACATGTACTTAAATATTATAAAAATGTGTTGAATGGGGTTAAATTTGGAAGTGTTTGTTTCTCTAAAAGGGAGCTTTTTTTCAGAGCGTTTTTTAATGCTTTGGGAGCCCTTGATAATTTCCATGAGAGCATTAAGGAAGCTATGTCAAAGAGCTTGAGAATCACATACGAGGAGCACTTTGAATAATAAACAGGGTGCACTTTTGTAGGAAAGGAATTATGCTTCCTAAAAGTGCTTTGGTTGGTATTGAAAGAGGAGTGTGTTCTCATGTAAAGCCATTGTAGGAGGGCGATTTTCTTCCCTGCTATAAAATCATCCCAATGTTTTTGGGTAGAAATAACACCATCTCCATGAAAATAGGAGGATTCTTTCAACTCAAGCATGTCATGGATTTGAGGAGAAATGATGGCAAAGTTAATTGGTTTTTAAGTATTTGTCATCCATGGTGCAATGATTATATCTTGAGAAAGTTTATATAATCAAAATTATTCTTTAAAACCACAAGATGAAGATGAAGTTTCTTCCTTACCCTTTCCTGGATAAGTTAAACAAGGCTTGGGACATGGAGAAGTTCACCTCTATAGTTGACCCTTGTATTATACCTCTTACTATCTTCTTGAGGTGGAGTCACTAGATGAGACTTGCCAAGTTAGTTTGAAAGAATCTCACCAAGGTACAAATACATCGTGAAAACTCACCACAATACCTTTTTGAAGTATATATTTAAAATGTCTTTGGAATGTTGGATTAAAAAATCTTCTCCCTAACAACAATGCCAAAGAATGTAATCGCTCAAACTAGCATGGTTGGCAAGGTTCAACCGACCTTGATATATGGTAAGCACTGGTAGGAATACACCCATTGTCACTTCAGTGCATTCCTCTCGCTTTGGGCCAACTCCTACAAAACACCAAGGGCGATATCCCTAAAAACAACAACTCAACCAAATAATAAGTAGACCCGTGCCTAAGTGAAAGTCTATGGAAGAGGTAGGAGTTAATGTGATAAAACAATATGATCTTATTAATTATATAACAACAAAATTATATTGCAAACCAACAAACAAACAATCGACATAATAAGGGAATAAGCTTGATAGTACCACAAATCGAGTATAGGAGCTTCTTACCACAATAGGAAATGAATTGGAGATGTTATATCGGTTCTATGTGGCTACGAAAAAGAATATAAAATTGTTGTTCAGACTTGTAACTTTTGAAATTTTGAAGATTACATGAGGATAACAAGCAGAAGGCCAATTAAGGGGTCGTAATTAGCTATTGGTGCGCCTAGAACTTAAGGAACTTCATTGGAAGTGTTAGTACTATGAAAATCCATTTCAGTGAGCACAAGAACACCAAATTTGGGTGAGTATCTAGAAAGATATTCAATCTACAAATCAATTACCCAAAAAATAGCCCACAATCGTGAGGGTTGAAAATTGACTTAGCCTAATATACCGATCAAACTTGCTAATCACTTTGGATATCCAATATATGATCTAAGTAATCAATAATCAATAGAAAACCTATTTAGATCAATGATGATGGATACAAGAGAATTAACATTGAAATTCATGTATCAACCTTAAAACACTTGGAAACAGTGATATCCAGCAATATAGAGCAAAATGAAGGGGGTCGTAGGAACACGGGGATTTAGGGCTTCCCTAAAATGCAATTTTTGTGGTTATTTGTCCAATGAAATAGTTAATAAATGCAATTTAAACCATAAGGTAGTGAAGAAATTCAATATTTGAAAATTTTTTAGTTTTTTTTTTAATAATATTTAATTTGAATTCTTGAAATATATAAATTCTTAGTTTTTTATTATATATATTATTTATGCTAAATACAAATTTACCAAGATGCAATAAATTTTCAAAAATAATTTTAAAGATAGATTGATTGTAAATTGTTGAAACAAGGATATCATTCCTTTTCCACGAGATTCAAAGATAGGGAATTATCTCCACCCTTTGATTTGGTATCGTAATGCTTGTGGTTTTAATTACTAGGGGGAACACCAATGATATGATACTAGCATGAAAACAAGACAATAAATGGCACCAAAATCCTATTGGGAGGGCTTCCCAAGGAACGAATACTCCAACCACAAAATCAACAATCATAGAAGACAATGTTATTTACCCTAGAGGGGATAGTGAATCATGTCCCAAAAGGGAACAACATTACTTTCTATGAATTAAGAGATAGGTGTGAGATAAACCCTAGACCTCCGCTTCCAAGCCTTCTTAGATCAATTTCCTTAGCCGTGTAGTAACTTTGTGTGGATCCAAAGATTACTTGTAAAATAAGTTCTATCAAAGCAAACAAGAGAATAGAATTCATGTGTAAGCCCTTTTGTCTCATGAAAAACCACATTATATTAGATAGCACAACAAGTTCACATTGATTTTCCAAGGGGGAGAAGGCTTATATTTACAAATGAGGCTCTTCAAATTTTCCTCTTTGGTATCCCACAAAATAAGTAATTTTCCATCAAAATAAAACTTGGAGGCTAAGTTAAAGAATTAATTATTTCAATCTTATATTGACTAAACCCCAAAAGGAGGCAAAATGCTACATGGATGATTCCAAGGGGGGCCATTGTGACTCTCGATGACCAAATGTTCCACTTGTGATTGCATGGTTGCCTCACTCGTAAATTCAACTCTCTACTGGTGTTCCAACGACTTGATTTAACCTTCTTTTGACCTCCAAATGGTTAGGCTAAGCCTGACTTCCAAGCTAATGTGGATGACTTGCATATGCTAGTCTTTATTACTTGGACTTTGCATTAATTTTGCTCGTAATGTGACTTTTCCTTGCCTTTTTCCCCATACTTGACTTGTAGAAGGCTCCTTCCATGCAATGCGTTTCTTCCTTGACTTTCTTGCACACAAAATTAGGGCTTGGTCTCCCTTTTGTGCAAACATCTAGTTGATTTAGTGAATAATACATGAATTTGGGGTTTTTATTTGACTTGGAAATGCTTGAAATGTCCCTCGGTAGCCCTCCTTCATCAATAAGTTACATTAGTTTTGCTCAAGAAAGGTTTAATCTTGCTCAAATAGGCCTCAATCTCCTTTCTTGGCCCTTAATCTTTCCAATGACTACCTTATTTGAGAGAAGATGCTTGTTTTAACCTTTTAATTGATTTTACTTTGCTTATTTTTGCCCATTGGGGGCTTACTTGTTCATTTCTTGACTCAATGTCTATCATGGAGGTGCTTCTTTTGCTTGCTTGAAGAATATGACCTCCATTTCTTCCTTGGAACGCTAGTGGCTAGGATGACTTGAAGCCCTTTGACCATTTCATGGAGTAATTTTTGAGTTGACCTGGATGATTAGCTCTTGGGGTCTCTAATATGCACAAATAGACTTCGTTGTTCTAATATTATCCCTTGCCTTTCCTCTTTTCTTCATCCAATAGCCTCAAAGAGGATGATGTCATGCCCACATGTGGCGTAAATGTTTGAGAGAACTTGACTTTATGATCACTTTGATTTAGCATTGAGTTGATTTGGCTTGTAGATGACACTTACTTGTCTTGTCTTCTTTTTCCACTTCATTATTTTCCTTCTAATCTTGTTGCTTGCAATGCCACATGGAAAGTCATCTTGCACCAAAAGTGGGTCCATTGTTGTAACTAGAGATATGTGAGGGCATTTTGATTGCTTTGAAAGGCAAGTGGTTCATCTTGGCATAGAGAATCAAACGGACACCCTCTTTGCCTCGAAAGATGTAGCACGATGTCTCAGGAGATGCAAATGCACTGGGAACCAAAGACTATTAGGATGCAAAGCAAAGGCCAAAGGGAGTGCAGTATACACAAGACATAAGTAACATGTAGGGTAAGGGGGTGCACCGAGATAATATGAGGGAAAAGTACATATGGTGATCACCCTTATAAGGCTTTGTTGACACAAGTGCTCCTTTAAACCATGAGTCTTGGTAGTGTCTAATCCATGTTACCTACACACCATCCTAGTGTATAAGAATACCCATCAAAGCAAGGAGTTGTTGCCTACTGGGGGGAAGTCGACAATGTCATAATGGTAAACATGCCATGAAATAAACAAGACTACGAGTAGCCATAGCCATCCACACCAATGGGGATTTAAGAGTCACTTTCACAAAATAACACACAATCACATGGCTTTACATGCCTATAAGGCACATCCTCTGGGCTTATACGGCATGGCCAAAAAGTTATGGAGCACCCTTGTTGAAAGAGGAGTAACATAATAAACATATGTGTAACTACTTATCCAAATTCAATGTTATTGTGCTCATTGGAGAAGATTTTCACAATACTAACACTTCCAATCAAGTTCCTTGAGTTTTAGGTCCACAAAGAGCTAGTTCCAAGACTCTGGAGTGACCTTCAACTTATTGTCATGGTGCAATCTTCAAAGTTACAAAATTTACAGGACTTAGTAGTAAGTTTATCTCCTTCTTACATCAACATAAAGCAGGTATAACATCTCCAATTCATTTCATATTGTGGTCATAAGCTCCTATACTCAATTTGAGGCACTTTTCAAGCTTATTTCCTTGATATATTTTTGTATTTTGTTTGCTGGTTTGCAATATAATTATGTTGTAATATCATTAGGTGGTTCAAATTTTGTTATTACACTAACTCCTACCTCTTATATATACTTTCACTTAGGCATATGTCTACTTTTTTTTTTGAGTTGTTGTTTGTAGGGATATCACCCTTGGTGTTATGCAAGAGTTGGCCCAAAGCGAGGAGAATAGATTAAGGTGATAGGGGGTGTATTCCTAATAGTGTTGATTGTATAGTAGGCTAGGTTGAACCTTGCCAACCCTACTAGTTTGAATGGCAACAAACCCCCTAGAAAATGGCTACTCTATAAGATAAATCGGCCTTGAAAATTTCTTGACTTCCACCTGCAAAAACTCAACATCCATTAATATGGTTGCCCCTTAGGAGAATTTTCGCTCCCTTTCTCACACATTACTAGTTAGAAATCTCAACCTCTCCTCATAGTGTTAGTATCTTTCTCCCCCAACTCTTGTATCACTTCAAAAATCTTAACTCTCTCTCAAATTCTCCTACCAAAATTTTGCTACACACTTTTCTTCTTTCTCCTCAACCACTAAAGTCTCTCAATCATGAGAAAATCATTTCCTCAACAATGCAATATTGTATCTTCATCCTCTCCCTTAGGTTCTCTTTATAAGTTCAAATTGAGTAAAATCCCTAACCTTTAATTCCTAAAGTGATAAACGACTAAGACTAAATCCTAACCAATTTAGATCAATGGTTGGGATTAGATTTAAGTCACTGAAATAATTAAATATTTATAATTAGAAATTTTCTTAATTATCCACAATGAATTAATTAAATTAATTGATGTGCTTTTCCTAAGTTAAAATTAAGAAAGAAATCAAATTAGTTGCTCCTCTCGAACAAACACCTAAAGAGTACTTTTTCTCCTATATGCTAGACACAAACCTATATAGAAGATGTTAGGTCCCTATAATACTAGTGTATCCCCCATATTGTTATCGTGGTGCCCATGTAGCCCCCATATTGTCATTCTTGTGCCCATAGAAGCCCACTATTGTTATTGTTGTGCCCTTACATTATTATTGTTATGTAGGCTTTGATTATATTGTGACCCCTTAGACTCCTATATATACAAAGGAGGCCTTTTCATTTGTATCATCTAAGGATTGTTTATTTATGTAATGTAAAGGAGGTTCCCCCCTCGAAGAGGATAATTTTTAAGTCATTGATCTATCTTTTTGTGAGCTAGTTGCATAAAATTTGGTATTAGAGCTTTAGATTCCAGGGTTACGCTTCTTCAAACAAGTCATCCTGGAATTTTCGCTATAATTTTTTTTCTACAAGGTTTTAGAAGATTAAATGTTTACTAGTTGGACCTGAAATCTTAGTGAACTTCGTGTAAAAATTTCAGAGCTTGGTTCACTATATTTTCGGAGATATGATCTGAGGAAGTTAGGGTTTTTGTAGGCTCCATAATTCAGTCTCAGACAGGGGACCTAGGGAAAATATTCATAACTTTCATTTCAGACATCAGATTTGAATTCCATAAAAAGTGGTTGAAAGTGCACTGGCTATAGTTTTTCATGTATCAATTTCAGGGCCGAAGGTTTATATAGTGACACATGGAATTCCTTACAACTTCGCTCTACTAAACCAGTCCATAATTAGGTCATCATGGGAGATTTGGCATAATTCCTTCTTGAAGAATCCAATCTCTGTTAGAATTGTGGTGTTGCAAAGAAGACTCGGAGGGATACCACAGGAAGAAATTTTATAACTTGGAGATACGAAATTACAAAGTTACAACCATTTCAAGATTGAGCTCCTAAAAACAAGAAAAATATGTGTACTTTGTTTTAAAAATTGCATAACTTTTGTTTGAAAAAACAGTTTGAAGAAGGGAATATTGAAGCATATATCAATATTGGGTTCTAAAATGCATCCCCAATCAAAAGAATTCTACACCCATTAGGCCCTCTAAAAGCTCTACTATAACACATGAAGAGGAAGAATTGCAACAGGACATATCAAAATTACAGGACCAAGTGCAATAAATTTTGTTCTCACAAAGAGCAACCAAAGATGAACTAAAAGGGGACATGGATGGTTGAAAAACAAAAATAAAAGGTGACATGGATGGTTTAAAAGCATAAACAAAAGGTGACATGGATGGTTTGAAAGCAGAAATAAAAGGTGACATGGATGGTTTAAAAGGCAACATGAATGGTTTAAAAGCAAACATGGAAGGTTTGACAAAGTTGTTGCAAGAAAGGATTCTCGGTGGTGACAAGGTAATCCATGAAAATCATGATGAGGACAAAGGGAATATGAATTACGATTTTAGAGACTCCAAGGGGGGGTTTAAGCAACACCACATTCCAAAGATTGATGTGAGGAAGTTTTATGGCAAGGATCTTATAACATGGATACTACAGATGGAGCAATATTTTGATCTATAGGATGTGCAACCCTCACAAAAGGTACTTATTACACCTTTATATTTAGAACCCAATCAGTTTGTATGGTATAGATGACTTTGTATTCACAAACCACTTGTCACATGGTTAATTTTACGGATGAAATGGTAGCACATTATGAATATACATAGAGCAACACCTTTTTTAGCCAATTGATAAATCTCAAACAAAAGGGTTCAATGGTGGAGCACATTGAAGACTTCCAAAAATTGAATATTAGGGTAACCGATATTCCCCAGGAGCATATGATTGATGTATTCATAGGGTCTTTAAAATATAACATCCAACATGAGGTTCGCCTTTGGGAACCTGATTCATTAGAGAAGGCATTCAAGATGGCAAGAAATGTTGGAAGCAAAATTATGGAAACAAGGAAGTACCCCACTAAAAACTATAAAGATGGAAATGTTGTTGCTCCTAATCTTCCACAACCTATAAGGTTGACACCACAACAATTGGAGGAAAAAATAGGAAAAGGGCTTTGTTACAGTTGTGATAACAAATACACTAAAGATATTAAGTGTGTCGAGAATAAATTATTCTACATAGATTGTGAAGAGGAGGGAGAAAAGGAACAAGAAACATCAACAAAGGAGGATATACACCAATAACCATTCTCAAATAAAGAAGAAATGAATCTGACCATATCTTATAATGCATTGGCGAGAATTACCACTCCTCAAACTCTCAAAATAGAAGGATATATCAAGAAGAAAAAGGTAATAGTGTTGATTGATTCGGGTAGTACCAATAATTTTATTCATTGTAAAATAGCCAAAGAATTGAATTTCTTCCTATATCGAGCAACAAAGTTTCAAGTGATGGTGGCAAATGGAGGAACTATAAATTGCTCTGGAAAGTGCCATAGTATCAAGCTAACCATGAGGGAATATGTATTGAATAGTCCAATGCTTTCCTTTCCAATGGGTGGTGTTGATGTTGTATTAGGAGTCCATTGGTTACAATCTTTGGGGATGACAACTTTCAATTTTCAATAACTTTTCTTGAAATTTATTTGGGGAGGAAAGGAAGTTGAATTAAGGGATATCACAGGGAAACCAAGGAAGATAATCAACTCTAATGGCATGACAAAACTTTTGAATAAAGAACAATGAGGCATAATTGCACAATTATGGTCACTAGAGGTTCAAACATCGAAATCATCTATTTCTCAAGATCTCCAAAAAGTATTGGACAATCATTCCAAGGTGTTTGACACTCCCAAAGTCCTCCCACCTATTCGTGATCATTACCATGCCATTCACTTGATTTCAGGAAGTGTTCCTCCAAACATCAAGCCTTACATATATCCTTATGCCTAGTGAAATTGAATGTATGGTTGCAAAAATGCTAAAAGTTGGTATAATTAAACCTAGCCAAAGTTCTTTCTCTGATCCAATAGTATTAGTGCACAAGAAGGAAGGATCATGGCATATGTGTCCAAATTACAGGGATCTCAACAAGTTCACTATTAAAGATAAAATTCCCATTCTTATCATTGATGAATTGTTGGATGAATCACATGGAGCAATTAACTCACCAAACTCGATCTTCATTCAGGATATCATCAAATTAGAATGAAGACTGAAGACATTTCGAAAATAACATTCATAACTCATGAGGGTCATTATGAATATTTGGTCATGCCTTTTGGCCTTACTAATGCACCTTCCACATTTCAAGGTTTGATGAATTCCATTTTAAGACCCTTAGAAAATTTGTGTTAGTATTCTTTGATGATATACTAATCCACAACAAGTCTTGGAAGGATCACGTTCAATAGGTTGACAGGGTGCTCAACTATTGGAGGAGAAACAATTGTATGCAAAAACCTCCAAATGTTTCTTTGGAGTACAAGAGATGGAGTATTTGGTTCATATTGTGTCTCATGAGGCTGTTAAGGTAGACCTTAACAAAATTAAATACATTAAGAAATGGAAAATCCCCACAACCATAAAGCATCTTTGAGGATTTCTCGAGTTGACAGGGTATTATTGCAAGTTTGTTAAGAATTATGGGATAATAGCAACACCTCTAACTTCATTATTGAACAAAGATGGATTTTCTTGGACTCCAGAAGCAACGAAGGCCTTTGAACATTTTAAAGAGGCAATGTGCCAAGCATTGGTCTTAGCTATGCCAAACTTCACATTTTTATTATTATTATCGTGGAATGTGATGCTTCAGGAAATGGAATTGGCGTTGTTTTAATGCAAGAAGGAAAACCCATTGCTTTTGAAATTCGTCCAATCAATGGAAAGTATTTACACAAACCTATTTATGAGAAGGAAATGTTGGCAATACTGCATGCACTAAAGCAATGACGACCTTATCTAATGGGAAGACACTTCAAGGTAAAAACAAATCATGATAGTCTTAAATACATTTTGGAACAAAGATTATCTTTAGAAGAGCAGCAAAAATGGGTGACAAAGATGTTGGGTTATGACTTTGAAATCATCTACAAAAAAAGGGAAGCAAAATGTTGTTGCAAATGCACTCTCTAGAAGGATGAGCATGTGGAAGCATTGCTTTGTGCCATTTCTATTATCCAACTCGAGTGGATAATTGAAGCAAGGGATGAATGGAAGAATGATGAAGAGGTGTAGTCACTCATTCAAAAGTTGAAGCAAGATCTCGGTACATTTGATACATTTAGCTGGAAAAATGATTCATTATGATACAAAGATCGCTTATATATTTGTAAGAATTTCCAACTAAAAAAAAAAAAAAAACTTTTGGAATTTCACACCTCTCCCTTTGTTGTCTAGGCAATCCTCTTTGCGGACAGAGACAATCCCTCTAGCCCAATGAGTGGGACTATCAACCTACGTGACAATCTACTGAACAATTTCCTAAGTTACAATTGAGATAAGAGACAAAGAAGATGGCCTACCTCATACTAATGTTAACATGTCTTCCTTGTTGAAGACCTTGAATCACTAGCATCACGAGCTTGGTCCTGCTGCTCACAGTGATTAAACACTTGCACAAGAGATCAAGACACAACAAGGCATGCAAATACAAATAGCATAATCAAAAGTAACCTACTTAACAGATCAAGGAGCATTAAAATAAATGATACATAAGCATACACATTTATGGCAAATGAACTAACAAATTTATATTAATAGAATAAAGGAGGAAGCATACAACCAAGCCTTCATGTCAATAGTCTCTCCCTGAATGAATGTCCAAGTCCAAGCGTAAGCTCTCCAAGCACTCCTTCTCTAAGCTAAGTGAGGAGCATATAGGCACAATCTCAGCATAAGGGTGCAAATATCCAAAGACCAACCATTTGGGAATGGGAAAAAGATAAATATATAGGCAGGGAAAGGGAGTTAGGATCTCTCCAAATATAGGAGAAGACCCTCATCTTAAGGATGTAGCTCATAGGGATAAGACCAAAAGGCCAAGTTAAGAGAATTCAACCTCATCCATGTCGAACAACTTCCAACTCGTTACTCTTGAAGCCTCTAGATCATGAAGCTTCTCACCCTCTTTGGAAAAATTTCCTTTTAGGGATCATTATGCGTATTCAAGCAAACAAAGCAATGGCATCGCGGGGCTAGTATAATGCAACTAGCGACCATAGCGGTTTTCGGTATCATAAGAGTAATGATTCGAAAATTAGGGTTTTAGATCCATTTCCTTCAGGGGAAAGTCAAGGCATTTTCCAATCAGTGTTTTAGGGAGGATCTGAGCTACATATCTGAATGAGTACACTACACGCTGGTCATGTTTGAGGCACTTCAGGGTATGTCACAGGGAAGTGCAGGAGGTGTGACAAAATATTGTGTAACAAATTCCCCCTAAAGCATGAAGGCAGAACATGAAGTGATGACTGAGATCCTTTACGATCTTTTGCAAGGACGAGAACGAACATTGTCAAGAGACATGCAAATCAAAGATGCATAGACATATACATATCTGATATCAAAACATGAATTTGCGATATGGACGTAGCCATCAGGATAATAAGGACTATGTGAAAAGATCCATGGTATGGACACAACCATCCAATTGAAAAGGATCATCTATAAAGCTAAGATCCAAGGTATGGACACAACCATTTGTATAACAGAAACATGTGCACAATCATAAAAAATACATAACTCAACACAACTTGAGTCATATTAGACAAGATTGAGGGTTTTGCGCTCCATCCCGACTCGATCAAAGTACAAATTCTAACATGTGAATGAATGCACTGAAGTCAAACATGTTAGAAAACCACCCGATTACCGGAAAATGATGTGGACTATTAACAAGCACAAGAGAAACCACTAGTAATGACAATGGCTCGCAAAGTACGACAATACAATCCGTGGATGTGAAAATGAAGTTGATGTCAAACATTTGTGGAATCACTCGATCAAAGGTTGATAGTGAAAAGCTGTCGTCGGATGTGAAGAACTTGCCATTAACACATGCAAGCTCTAAGGTACTAAAAGGGAGTTCTTAAGTCATCTTCCTGGATAATGAGTTGAAGTCGATAGGAAGTGACACGTCGAAGGAAGGCCATGATGATTCCCCCATCATTGACATGAAACAAGGAATCAAGTGGAATGAAATGAGTAGGATCCAAGATTGTAGCATAAAGTCACACAATGTATAGGTAATGAACTGTTAATAGGACTTCTCTTGAACATATTGGTGACACGGCTCCGGAGTGTGCCAACATTAGACTCAACATCGGACCAAGGGTCATAACAACGAAGTGGAATAGTCAGATCAGAGGCAAAATGGATCACCCATACCCAGAAAGACAAGTGACTAAGTGAGGATATCCCAAACTCGACACGAGAAGCAGAAGAGTATCATGTTCAAGAGCGAGAAGCTCCCTATACAAAGGATGTTTCATTTTCCTTTTTCCCCACTATTTCTAGTGAGTGCCTCTTTATTTTTACACAAGCTTGAAGAGGATACCATATTCTTATCATATAAGTTCACCCTTCAGATGAATCCATCCTAGTAAGTTTTACGAGTCTTAGGAAGGAGAAATTCGGTCTCATCATGGTGACGAGTCTTTCGTCATAAATTTTTTTAACGAATTTGACGGAAGAATAACTCAGTATCTTTTTCATATTTAGAGAGTTTGAAAAATAGATGAAAAAAATCTCCATCATGTCCCTTTTCGTAATTTGTCCCTCGAGCCCAAAAGTGTAGAAAACAATGTTTGAGATAACCTCTTAACCATGTCGATCAAGGTGTACCTTTTTCGTAAATAGTTAATCTCAACTCGAAAAAAGGGTAAATGTATACTAAGATGACGTCAATTCATTTAATTTAACAAGTTCGAAAAAGACAAGTACTTTGCGATCTTTTCATTTTTCGAGAGTTAGAAAAGATCTTAAAGATGACTCCACCTGGAGGAACGAGTGGTATAAAAGGATAGCAACTGGTTCTGGTCATGATGGAACTGCTCAAAACATGTAAGGGTTAAGAGGTTGGCTAATAAGACCACTCATCGTAGATGTTCCTCAAGCACAGGGAAAACAACCAAATGAAATGTTAGGCCCCTATACTACTAGTGTAACCCCTTATTATTATTAGTACAACCCCCTTATTATATCGATGTACCCATGTAGTGCCCATATTGTTACTATTGTGCCCCATAGAAGCCCACGATTGTTATTATTATGCCCTTACATTATTATTGTTATGTAGGCTCTGATTATATAATGACCTCTTAGACTCCTATATATAGAAAGGAGGTCTTTTCATTTGTATCATCCAAGAATTGTTCATTTATGTAATGTAAAAGAGGTTGCCCCCTCGAAGAGGCTAAATTTTAAGGCGTTGATCTATCTTTTCTATCTTTTCCTTGAGCTGGTTCCATAACATTTGGTATCAGAGCTTTGGATTCCAGGGTTTCGCTGCTCCAAAAAAGTCATCATGGAATTTGTGCTATAACTTCTTTCTGCGACGTTTCAAAAGTTGAAAAAGAAACCCATTTGAGAAGACATCACGCTAAATCTCGGGTCCAAATTTCAGAGCTTTTTGCGCTATATGTGTGGATATATGATCTGAGGAGGTTGGTCTTTTTGCAGACTCCTGAATTACATTCCAAACACATGACCTGGGGAAAATCGTCATAACTTTTTCTCTGAGCATTGGATTGAAATTTCGTAAGAAGGTACAGAAAGAGGATGGACTGTAGTTTCTTCTAGATATTTTTCAGAGCCAAAGGTCCAAATAGTGACATGTGGTACTTCATACAAGTTCGCTCTTCTGGAAAGATCTATAATCAGGTCACTGTGGGATATTTGGCATAACTCCTCATTGGAGAATCCAATTGGGGTCAAACTGGTGGCATTGGAAAGAGGACACAAAGGGCTACTGCAGGTCACAATTTCAGAACTTAAAGACTTGAAATTACAGAGTTACAGTCGTTTCAAGATCGAGCTCCTAAAATCAAGAAAAAACAAGATGAGGAAGTTTGATGGGAAGGATCTGGTAAGTTGGATACTTCAGATGGAGCAATATTTTGATCTACATGGTGTACCACTGTTACAAAAGGTATGTATTGCATCTTCATATTTAGAACCGGATCAATTTTTATTGTATAAAGGTCTTTGTTCTCGTAAACGACTTGTTACGTGGTCAATTCTCACAAAGGAAATGATAGCACATTATGAGGATAGAAAGAGCAACACCTTCTTTAGAGCAACACCACAACAATTGGAAAGAGCAAAAGGGCTTTTTGACATACTAGAAAGTAAAGTTATGGCAACAATGAATTCTACCCCTCATAACTATGAATACGGAAGTGTTGTTTCTCCTAGCCTTCCACAACCTACAAGGGTTACACCACAACAATTGGAAGAAAAAAGAGAAAAAGGGCTTTGTTACAATTG
>APFE030022367.1:31775-41982 GCA_000404065.3 Pinus taeda
AGAAATTGAAGAGGAAGGAAAAATCATATTGGAACCTGGAGCAGTCACAGAAACAAGAACCTGACAGCTACGAAATCAATCAATTTCGGAGTATCTCATCAAGTGGAAGAACTTACTCGCTGAAGATTCCACATCGGGGGACAAGAAGTTTATACAGAAGCATCAAAAACTACTCAAGCTTTGAGGACGACACTTTTTGAAGGAGAGGGGCATGTTAGGCCCCTATACTACTAGTGTAACCCCTTATTATTATTAGTACAACCCCCTTATTATATCGATGTACCCATGTAGTGCCCATATTGTTACTATTGTGCCCCATAGAAGCCCATTATTGTTATTATTGTGCCCTTACATTATTATTGTTATGTAGGTTGTTATTATATAATGACCCCTTAAACTCCTATATATAGAAAGGAGGTCTTTTCATTTGTATCATCCAAGAATTATTCATTTATGTAATGTAAAGGAGGTTGCCCCCTCAAAGAGGCTGAATTTTAAGGCATTGATCTATCTTTTCTATCTTTTTCTTGAGCTGGTTCCATAACATGAAAGCATATGATCAACCAAAGAGATGGTGACGATGGAATGAAAGAACCAAGGCTCATTTGGCAAAAATCGGCTGATAAAAATGGCAATCATAAGATGTAAAATGGGAATGGTTTCATTTTTACACAATATTGGAACATGGGAAACTATGCTTGAGCATACTTGAAGATGGTTTCATTTTTTCACAAGCTTGAAACGCAAACAAACTATGCTTGAATATGGTTTCATTTTTACACATGCTTGAAACAAAGATAAACTTTGCTTGAGTTTGGTTTCATTTTTACACAAGCTTGAAATGGAAACAAATTGTGCTTAGGTTTGGTTTCATTTTTACACAATCTTGAAACAAAGATAAACTATGCTTGAGATAAGTTTGCATGCCCCCAACATAATGACTCAATTCAAGGTACATGCCCCTCAAGCTTGATTTCATTCACCTAAGTAGACTAGAGGTTACTAACAGGTGGATGGGATGAAGGTTTAATTATGAGATCAAATGAAAGAATCGACTAGGATTTTATGATATCTAATCAAAGACTCGAATTGGAAGGGGATTTGTTTCATTTTTAACAAGCTTGACACAGGAAAAGAACAGTGCTTAGGACATCTTTTTTCACTTTTACCCAGCTTGACAGAAGTAAAGGAACCATGCTCATAACCTATTTCATTTTTTAACAAGGTTGACATAGTAAAAGAACAATCCTCATAGAGACTTATTTCATTTGTTAACAATGTTGGCATAGTAAAAGAACTATCCTCATATCCCTTGTTTCATATTTTAAGGAGCTTGACACAAGACAAGGAACTCTGCTCCATACCCTTGATCACAACCCAAAAGAGGCCATGGCTTCCAAGAGGTTCTCATCATATGGGAGAACAACACTCTGAAAGGGATACATGTCTAGGGATTCAAATGAAAAATTAGGCTCCAATGCCCCCAGTACATGGTGTACTACATCACCTACTAGATCATCAGTAGATGTGGGTATGGAACAGGTGGCCACGTAATTAATCTGTGGCGGGGGTGATACTGCTTGCATATGAGAACCATTTATGAATTATGGTTGAGTGGGAGTTGATTCAACACCAATAAATGTAAGCTGATCAATGATCACAATGTTTCCTTCACGCGGGAAACACATCACTCGAAATAGGGAAGAAACAAGAGCTCCCGTGACATAAACATAGTCACAACCAAGGAGTAGATTAAAGTCTAAAAGGCCTTGGACAACCATCACATCTATATAGACAATGTTTCATCCCAAAGTAAAAGGCAACTTAGGAAGGATCCCCAACAGTTGACTAGTTCCTCTGTTAAAAGCTAACAGATTCTGGGTGACGGGGACAATCTTGAGGAGAGCCTAAAGCTTTCCAAGTAGTTGAGGACAAAATGCTAATAGATGCGCCCTCGTCTATGACTGTGCTAGGTACGACCATATGGTAAGCATGTACTGTAATCTGGAAAGGCACATAAGATGGAAGGCGATATCCTGCCAGTCGACTCCAATCAAAAGAAGTGACCAAACTACTAGGAGGGGGTGTCATAGGAACAGGAGAGCTACCCTCTTTCTCTATGGGAATAAGTGAACTGCTCTCATGCACCTCGGGAACAAGAGGATTTCCATCCAGTTCATTCGAAACTGAAGAAACCAGAAGAACCTGAGCGGTATGGGGTTCACTCTCTATCAGAAAGGTACAGTTAACTGAAGGTGGAGCCAAGGCTATCAGCTTCTCAACCAATGGTTGGTCAAGAACGAACTCATGAGACTCACTTTCAGAGAGAGCAGGGTTGACCAAAGATGAATTTTGATCAATCAATGGATCAACTAGTGAAGGATCAGGGGAAAGCTTACGATACCCAATCAGAAGACGAGGTTGAGAAGATGTAAGGTTTTCCAATTCTTTGGAAGTTTCATCCACAAGAGGACAAAGGTGAATGCAATGATTAGCTTCACACAACTTACAGGGAAATTTCACTTTCCCTTTTTCCCATGGGACTAACAACCTATGTGACAATCTACTGAACACTTTCCTAAGTTACAATTGAAATGAGAGATGAAGAAGATGACCTACATCATTCTGATGCTATCACGTCTTCCTTTGTTGAAGACCTTGAATCACTTGCGTCACAAGCTTGGTCTTTCTACTCACGACATTTAAAAAGCTGCACAAGAGATCAAGACACAACAAGTCATGCAAATACAAATAGCATAATAAAAAATAACCTACTTAACAATTCAAGTAGCGTTAAGATACATGATACATAAACATACACATTTATGGAAAATGAACCAACAATTGTATATTAATAGAATAAAGGAGGAAGCATACAACCAAGCCTTGATGTCAATAGGCTCTCCTTGAATGAATATCCAAGTCCAAGCTTAAGCTCTCCAAGCACTCCTTCTCCAATCCAAATGAGTAGCATATAGGCTTAATCTCAGCATAAGGGTGCAAATAGCCAAAGACCAACCATTTCGGAATGGGAAAAGATAAATATATAGGCAGGGAAAGAGAGTTAGGATCTCTCCAAAGATAGGAGAAGGCCCTCATCTCAAGGAGGTAGCTCATAGGGATAAGACCAAAAGGCCAAGTTAAGAGAATTAAACCTCATCCATGCCGAACAACCTCCAGCTCGTTGCTCTAGAAGCTCCTAGGTCACGAAGCTTCTCATCTTCTTTGGGAAAAATTGCCTTTTAGGGATCATCATGGGTATTCAATCAAACAAAGCTATGGCATCGTGGGGCTAATAGAATGCAACTAGCGACCTTTGCGGTTTTCGGTATCATAAGAGTGACGATTCTAAAATTAGGGTTTTAGAGCCATTTCCTTCAGAGGAAGCTCAATGAATTTTCCAATCAGTGTTTTAGGGAGGATATGAGCTGCATATCTGAATGAGTACATTGCATGATGGTCTTGTTTTAGGAACTTCGGGGTATGTCACAGGGAAGTGCGGGAGGTGTGACAAAATACTGTGTAACACCCTTAGGAGGGCACTCAAGATTTTTAAAAACTTATCATAGGGTCAAGAAGGATTTTTTTTGGGATGGCCATAAATATGATATTCAAAAGTTTGTGGCAGAATGTTTGGTTTGCCAACAAAATAAAGTTGAGAGAATTAAGACCTAAGGTTTGTTACAACCTTTATCCGTTCCAAGTCAGCGTTGGGAGGAGGTCTTAATGGATTTTATCATAGGTTTACCCAAGTCTAAAGGAAATAGTGTCATCATGTTGGTAGTTGATAGACTTACCAAGTATGCACACTTTTGTGCATTATCTCATCCTTTTAAAGCTAGTACGATTGCTATTACATTTATGGAAACAATTCAAAAGCTTCATGGAAATCCAAAGATTATAGTAAGTGACAGAGATCCCATTTTTATTGGAAATTTTTGGACAATTATTTTCTTGTCTTGGTACTCAATTAGCTCATAGCTCAACTTATCCACCTTAATGTGATGGGAAAACTGTGATAGTGAACAAATGTTTGGAAGGATATCTTCGTTGCTTTATATCTGATAATCAAACACAATGGGTCAAGTGCTTACCTCTAGTTGAATGGGGGTATAACACTTCCTTACATATTGTAAAAACAATGACCCCATTTATGGTGCTTTATGGATATCATCCACCATTATCATATCATATTTAAGAGAAACTTCTAAGGTTCAAGCATTGGAAGATCACATTGAGCATCAACAACAAGTTCTCAACTCTTAAAGGATAACCTCGCTCTGGTGCATAATCAAATGAAACAATAGGTAGATCAACATCGCAATGAAAGAAGTTTTGATGTAGGTGACTGTGTATTTTTATGGCTACAACCATATAACAAATGTCGGTCAAGCAAACTAAGAAGGATAATAAATTATCACCCAAGTACTACAATCCTTACAAGGTGTTGCAGAAGATTAGTGCTATGGCATACAAATTGGAGCTGCTTGCATCTTCCTGAGTACACCGAGATTTCCATGTTTCATGCTTAAAGAAGGTTATTGGTGACAAGCTTATAGTTCAAACAATGTTGCCAGAACTTGACGAAGAAGGATACATCATATTTTAGCCTCAAGTAGTCATGGAAATAAGAACCCGACAACTACAGAATTGATCAATTTCAGAGTATCTCATTAAGTGGAAGAACTTAATCACTGAAGATTCGACATGGGAGGATAGGAATTTTATACAGAAGCATCCAAAACTACTCAATCATTGAGGACCACACTTTTTTGAAGGACAGGGGCATGTTAGGTCCCTATAATACTAGTGTATCCTCCTTATTGTTATTGTTGTGCCCCATAGAAGCCCACTATTGTTATTGTTGTGCCCCTACATTATTATGGTTATGTAGGCTTTGATTATATTGTGACCCCTTAGACTCCTATATATACAAAGGAGGTCTTTTTGTTATATACCTAGGGGGGGTAATATGGGGTACCGAGGGAGGTACCCTAGGTAATAATGTAATAATGGGATGGGCCATAGTAATAAATAAGGTGGTTAACCCATGTCATGTATGGGACCACAAGTAGTTAATAATAATGTAAGGGGCCCATGGTATTAGTTGTTGGTGTCTTATTTTGTAATCGAGCTCTGCTCTATTGGAGGTTGCCCCCTCGAAGAGGCAAGTGAACATTACTCTCTGAATAATAAAATCATCGCTATTCTGCGTTCTGGGTTTCTTTTCTTCACATATTCTGTATTTGGGTATCATTTGCAGGTTAAGAGCACAACAAGTGGTATCAGAGCACTTTCTTGGGCACAAAAGTTGAGATTTTTTTTTTTTTTTTTTTTTTTTTTTTTTTTTTTTTTTTTTTTTTTTTTTTTTTTTCAGGCTTTCAGAGAGGCGGCGAGGTTTGCAGATCAGATCTGTATGTTTTGGTTCAAGATATGCAAAATATGATTGCAGATCTGCATTCTTTGTGAAAAAATAGCCGATTTCAAAAAAAAAAATCAGTCAAATCGGAGTCCGGATGAAGGAGATATCGCTGATTTAAAAATTCAGTGGGGTTGCAGATTAATTTTTCAGGGCAAGCGAGTTTGCGGCGCAGATCTAGACGTCCTGGTGCAAGATATTCCAAAATATAATTGCAGATCTGGATTCTATGTGGAAAAATACCCATTTTCCAAAAAAAAAAAAAAATCAGTCGAATCGGAGTCCGGATGAGGGAGATATCGCTGATTTAAAATCAGCTCTTTTTTCAGAAATTTTGGGTGACGACGGGAGAGTAGCAGCGCATATTTGGAATTCTAGTACCTGGATCAAGATTTCTATCACATGGGTAGATGCAGAATGATTGTTTCATTTCTGAAAACATGTCATAATAGGGATTTTGAGCAATATTGACTAAGCTGTGACAATTTCAATTTTTCGCCAAGTAAGTGAATTTTTTCCAAACCTTCATGGCTTCTAGCAAGGCATTTTTTACAGGGAATGATAATGGTCCTACTATTGAAGAACACATAAATGGATACAAGAGTTTATTTAGATATAATTGGAAATGGGTGGCAACGGCTAGTTTTAAAGATGAGGCAGCCACATGGTGGGGATTACTTAACCAAAAGAAGTGTCTCAATCTGCCCGATGAAGAATTTGAAAAATTACTTTTAGACAAATGGTCTCAGGCTAGAAAAAAGGAGAATGAGACACATAAGGGGTTAATTGCTACGGGTATCTCCTTACTGCAGGTTCATGGATTGATTCAGAAAGAGAAGATCATTGTTTCTATCAATCATAATGGTAAACATAATTTCATCAATGTTAAAGTGGCAAAAAAAATTGCAAGTCCCAGCGAAACATATTGAAAATACACAGGTTGATGATAAGGATGTTCAAATTTATAAGAATTTGAAACTTTCTATGGATAAGTATGTGTTTCATGGTGATTTTTATGCTTCAGATATGGATAACATAGATGTTGTTTTGGGATACCCTTGGATGGAATCGATAGGTACTATCAATATTAATGTACAAAAGAAATTCCTGAAGCTCTGGTATAAAAAGAAGAAATTACATTACAGGATTTTCCACTAATAAACAGGATAGAGTCCAAGGAGGCTGAAGCAGAGATGTTCCAGGTCTGACATATCAGATGATGAGCAGTTGATGGTCGACAATCCAGACACAACAGAGGCTGAGCAGAAAAGGTTATTAGGTGCTGATACATCAGAGGAGGACTCAGTGGTTGAAAGTCTATTGGGAAAAGAAGACACCACAACAGGCACCTCCAGCAGGGTGATTAAAAGACAAAGACACCATGGTTAAACTTCACTATCATCACCCAATCACCCCGCAGAAAAATATACGAACAAGATGGGAAACCTATTCCACAAGGACAACAACCCCCGCTATGATGGAAATAGGGGAGAGCGAAGATCCACCCTTCTACAATCAACACGAAAGAGCTGCCATGGTAACTTCCATATCAAGCGGAGCGACGGGGCACCAGCGAGACGAGGGTTCACCTTTCTCTTGGATGGGCTAGATGCACATGCATGGACCAGTGGACTACTCTTTTGAGTAGATCTTATTTATTTTGTGTTCTTCCCATGTTTCGGGGACGAAACATGCTAAGGGGGGTGGAATGTTATATACATAGGGGGGTAATATGGGGTACCGAGGGAGGTACCCAAGGTAATAATGTAATAATGGGATGGGCCATCGTAATAAATAAGGTGGTTAACCCATGTCATGTATGAGACCACAAGTAGTTAATAATAATGTAAGGGGCCCATGGTATTAGTTGATGGTGTCTTATTTTGTAATCGAGCTCTGCTCTATTGGAGGTTGCCCCCCGAAGAGGCAAGTGAACATTACTCTCTGAATAATAAAATCATTGCTATTTTGTGTTCTGGGTCTCTTTTATTCGCATATTCTGTATTTGGGTATCATTTGCAGGTTAAAAGCATAACACTTTTCATTTGTATCATTCAAGAATTGTTAATTTATGTAATGTAAAGGAGGTTTCCCCCACGAAGAAGATAATTTTTAAGTTGCTGATCTATCTTTTTGTGAGCTGGTTGCATAAGAAAAGACCTTTAGAAGCTACAAATCCAACAATTATTTATTCATGTTGTGGTTGTCCCTATATAGAAGGGGTCTTTTCATAGTATAATTCCAACACCCCCTTCTCAATTTTCGACTTGTTGTGTCATAGCCCATGTAAACATTCCTCCCTTCATAGATTGCTTAACGATTTTCCATTAATCAAAATAAAATATTTACATGGTCTTTAACATTCACTGAGTTCATCTCAACTTATTAGTGAAGTAGTCATGATGTTAATAACATCATCACAATAATTACAATTTACGGGGAAAGCAAAACATGTTGTACAATAAACACATGATTAATCACAAACATAGTCAACTTCCATGATTGATTAAAGGGTCGATGTATCCTCTATTCGTAAGCTTGTTGGTGCCTCTCTCAACTTGAAGCATTGCTCATTACTAGCCCCAGTATCTAAAACACACTTTGAGTTGAAAGTGAAGAGAAATAGTATGAGTTTTATTTTGATAGTTACAAATGTTAAAGTTAATTATTATAAGAGTGAGGGTATTTACCAGATAAACCCATATTTATAATTAAACACATCATAATAATGCTTATAACATAGAAATCCCACTTTTGCATAATCATCATAGTGGACCATCTCCATGTGATAAGTGAGGGTAAAACCCATTGCAAGAAGATTTTTACAACATAGAGACCTTTGGTTACAAACTTGTGATTGAAGTATAAGTTTAAAAATTTTGCAATAAGAATATAAGATAATTTAGTGCCAACTTCTTACTTTAATAATGTCCTTCATGCTTTCAATTTAGGGTTTACTAATTTGGACATTCTTTAGGAGTAAGTAAATTTTGTAAGAAAGACTTTTTTTTTTCAAGTCACACATTTAATAAGACTTTGACATAAATTTTAGGCATCAGTAGAATTCTACCATAATCCAAGGTTAATCCATGGATGAAAAATGCCTTCAAAGGTTTCACCCCATTTCTAAATTAACTTAAATCATTAAATATTTGAACATAGTTCTAAATAAATAATAACTCTACCATTTTATATTATTTATTACAAAATTAGATGATTCTCCTGATATGTTAAACGAATCTCTTCAATTATATAAGGACAATATTTTTTGCACCAACATGACCTCGTATTTCAAAATCACTTAAAAAACTTTCCTATCATCATATTTTTTTTTTCTCGGTAAATCTATGCTATTGTATTATATATAGGAAAACATTACATACACAGAGTCAGTATGCCCAAGGCCAACTGTGGCTCTTTGGACCAGGCTTTCGCAAAACAGAACCAGCCCTCGCAGGGGCATCGTGATTAGACTGAACTGCCCATACAGAGCCATTGTAACACGACAAAGGAAACAAACCAAACAGAATCGTCCCATGCAGGGGCACAGGAGCAAAACAATACTTCCCACGCAGGGGCCTCATAAGACTCTCAACGAATTCCCTGACAAGCCATACAAACTTAGCAGGAGCAGACATAGACATGGACTTGAACTAGAAAAGACATAAGACATAGCCATTAACCAAAACAGAACCTGAATAGAATTGGATGAAGAGAGTGTGAACCAGTGGAAGGCTATTCCTCCGGCTTCTCCTCGACCACCTTGCACCATCCATACTTCTCTCGTAAGGAGTCCCAATCATCCTTAGTGTCCTCCTTGGAAGTCGACGCCTTCTGAGCCTGAGGGCTTTGAGGATCTTGCCCAGGTGCCCCCACTAGTTTCTTCTCGTCATCATCCGAGCTTCCACCTGGGAACTTCTCCACACTGCGCGAACCTCCTTCACCGTCCTGAGATTCCTCGAGGAATAGAACCGAGACATGTGCATTAATGCGGGGTGTCCATCGAGCTGCCGAAGGTGAAGATGGCGGAGTCGAATGTAGGTGAAGGAGCTGGATCAGAATTTGGGCTGCTCGCGTCCATGAATTGGCTGGCCTGGATGGGGTTGGCTTTAGCCCCTCCATGGCAGTGACAGCGGCAACAGTGAAGGCGGGGCCTTGTGGCTGGAGGACGAGACGGCCCTCCCCGAGCAGAACCCCTACGTCTGACCATCTTTGCAGTAGCACCTGGGGCGTGTAGAAATGCTGAGACAGAGGATTTTCCCAGCGAGGAACAACACCCCACAGAGTTGAAACAACGCCCCACAGACTTGAGACGCCACCCAACCGAACACAGACATCAACCAACAAAATTTTCGGGCTTGAGACAGCCTTCAACGATGTGGACGCAGGCGTTAACAGCAAGAGATGTAGCTTGGAAGGTAAAACCGCACAGAGCACCCTGAACGTCGTGACCCAATCCATCTCCCTTTTTAACAATTCCAGCAATCCCTCGAAACCTGTTCGCCATAACTGCGATTTGCAGTCGCACCAGTAAACCAGACTTTGCATTGAATACCTGCCGCTTGATCTGTACATATATTCCATAGCGGCGAGAAACGTATTGAATGCTCATCCTAAGCACGAGGTAGCACATGGCTGTCATGTGGCTCTCACTGCCACTCGTCCTATCACCCGCATTCGGGGTTCCTATCATCATATTATTAGAGTGACAACTTCTTATTTTTTACATTTAACATCATTATAGCAAACATTTCAACTTGCCACTCCAACCAATATAAACTATGAAAT
>APFE030022367.1:43596-71717 GCA_000404065.3 Pinus taeda
AAAGGTTATAGGTGCTGATACATCAGAGGAGGACTCAGTGGTTGAAGTCATATTGGAAAAGAAGACACCACAACAGGCACCTCAGCAGGGTGAATTAAAGACAAAGACACCATGGGTTAAAACTTCAACATATCATCACCCACATCACCCCGCAAGAAAATAACGAACAAGATGGAAACCTATTAGCCACAAGGACAACAACCCCCGTATGATGGATAGGGGGGAGCGAAGATCCACCTTCTACACATCAACACAGAAGAGCTGCCATGGTCAACTTCCATATCAAGCGAGTGAGGCACTAGCAAGATCGAGGGTTCACCTTTCTCTTGGATGGCTAGATGTACATGCATGGTACAAGTGGACTACTCTTTTGAGTAGATCTTATTATTTCTGTTCTCCCATGTTTCGGGGACGAAACATGCTAAGGGGGGTGGAATGTTATATACATAGGGGGGTAATATGGGGTACCGAGGGAGGTACCCAAGGTAATAATGTAATAATGGGATGGGCCATCGTAATAAATAAGGTGGTTAACCCATGTCATGTATGAGACCACAAGTAGTTAATAATAATGTAAGGGGCCCATGGTATTAGTTGATGGTGTCTTATTTTGTAATCGAGCTCTGCTCTATTGGAGGTTGCCCCCCGAAGAGGCAAGTGAACATTACTCTCTGAATAATAAAATCATTGCTATTTTGTGTTCTGGGTCTCTTTTATTCGCATATTCTGTATTTGGGTATCATTTGCAGGTTAAAAGCATAACACTTTTCATTTGTATCATTCAAGAATTGTTAATTTATGTAATGTAAAGGAGGTTTCCCCCACGAAGAAGATAATTTTTAAGTTGCTGATCTATCTTTTTGTGAGCTGGTTGCATAAGAAAAGACCTTTAGAAGCTACAAATCCAACAATTATTTATTCATGTTGTGGTTGTCCCTATATAGAAGGGGTCTTTTCATAGTATAATTCCAACACCCCCTTCTCAATTTTCGACTTGTTGTGTCATAGCCCATGTAAACATTCCTCCCTTCATAGATTGCTTAACGATTTTCCATTAATCAAAATAAAATATTTACATGGTCTTTAACATTCACTGAGTTCATCTCAACTTATTAGTGAAGTAGTCATGATGTTAATAACATCATCACAATAATTACAATTTACGGGGAAAGCAAAACATGTTGTACAATAAACACATGATTAATCACAAACATAGTCAACTTCCATGATTGATTAAAGGGTCGATGTATCCTCTATTCGTAAGCTTGTTGGTGCCTCTCTCAACTTGAAGCATTGCTCATTACTAGCCCCAGTATCTAAAACACACTTTGAGTTGAAAGTGAAGAGAAATAGTATGAGTTTTATTTTGATAGTTACAAATGTTAAAGTTAATTATTATAAGAGTGAGGGTATTTACCAGATAAACCCATATTTATAATTAAACACATCATAATAATGCTTATAACATAGAAATCCCACTTTTGCATAATCATCATAGTGGACCATCTCCATGTGATAAGTGAGGGTAAAACCCATTGCAAGAAGATTTTTACAACATAGAGACCTTTGGTTACAAACTTGTGATTGAAGTATAAGTTTAAAAATTTTGCAATAAGAATATAAGATAATTTAGTGCCAACTTCTTACTTTAATAATGTCCTTCATGCTTTCAATTTAGGGTTTACTAATTTGGACATTCTTTAGGAGTAAGTAAATTTTGTAAGAAAGACTTTTTTTTTTCAAGTCACACATTTAATAAGACTTTGACATAAATTTTAGGCATCAGTAGAATTCTACCATAATCCAAGGTTAATCCATGGATGAAAAATGCCTTCAAAGGTTTCACCCCATTTCTAAATTAACTTAAATCATTAAATATTTGAACATAGTTCTAAATAAATAATAACTCTACCATTTTATATTATTTATTACAAAATTAGATGATTCTCCTGATATGTTAAACGAATCTCTTCAATTATATAAGGACAATATTTTTTGCACCAACATGACCTCGTATTTCAAAATCACTTAAAAAACTTTCCTATCATCATATTTTTTTTTTCTCGGTAAATCTATGCTATTGTATTATATATAGGAAAACATTACATACACAGAGTCAGTATGCCCAAGGCCAACTGTGGCTCTTTGGACCAGGCTTTCGCAAAACAGAACCAGCCCTCGCAGGGGCATCGTGATTAGACTGAACTGCCCATACAGAGCCATTGTAACACGACAAAGGAAACAAACCAAACAGAATCGTCCCATGCAGGGGCACAGGAGCAAAACAATACTTCCCACGCAGGGGCCTCATAAGACTCTCAACGAATTCCCTGACAAGCCATACAAACTTAGCAGGAGCAGACATAGACATGGACTTGAACTAGAAAAGACATAAGACATAGCCATTAACCAAAACAGAACCTGAATAGAATTGGATGAAGAGAGTGTGAACCAGTGGAAGGCTATTCCTCCGGCTTCTCCTCGACCACCTTGCACCATCCATACTTCTCTCGTAAGGAGTCCCAATCATCCTTAGTGTCCTCCTTGGAAGTCGACGCCTTCTGAGCCTGAGGGCTTTGAGGATCTTGCCCAGGTGCCCCCACTAGTTTCTTCTCGTCATCATCCGAGCTTCCACCTGGGAACTTCTCCACACTGCGCGAACCTCCTTCACCGTCCTGAGATTCCTCGAGGAATAGAACCGAGACATGTGCATTAATGCGGGGTGTCCATCGAGCTGCCGAAGGTGAAGATGGCGGAGTCGAATGTAGGTGAAGGAGCTGGATCAGAATTTGGGCTGCTCGCGTCCATGAATTGGCTGGCCTGGATGGGGTTGGCTTTAGCCCCTCCATGGCAGTGACAGCGGCAACAGTGAAGGCGGGGCCTTGTGGCTGGAGGACGAGACGGCCCTCCCCGAGCAGAACCCCTACGTCTGACCATCTTTGCAGTAGCACCTGGGGCGTGTAGAAATGCTGAGACAGAGGATTTTCCCAGCGAGGAACAACACCCCACAGAGTTGAAACAACGCCCCACAGACTTGAGACGCCACCCAACCGAACACAGACATCAACCAACAAAATTTTCGGGCTTGAGACAGCCTTCAACGATGTGGACGCAGGCGTTAACAGCAAGAGATGTAGCTTGGAAGGTAAAACCGCACAGAGCACCCTGAACGTCGTGACCCAATCCATCTCCCTTTTTAACAATTCCAGCAATCCCTCGAAACCTGTTCGCCATAACTGCGATTTGCAGTCGCACCAGTAAACCAGACTTTGCATTGAATACCTGCCGCTTGATCTGTACATATATTCCATAGCGGCGAGAAACGTATTGAATGCTCATCCTAAGCACGAGGTAGCACATGGCTGTCATGTGGCTCTCACTGCCACTCGTCCTATCACCCGCATTCGGGGTTCCTATCATCATATTATTAGAGTGACAACTTCTTATTTTTTACATTTAACATCATTATAGCAAACATTTCAACTTGCCACTCCAACCAATATAAACTATGAAATATATATATATATTATATATAAATATATATATATATATAAGTATATCAATAATTTAAATTAACACCTAAATTAAGGCTCCAAATATTAGGGAAAAAAATACCCAGATGTCGAACCATCACTAAGATGGTTAAGACCCAATTAAACCTAAACATCGTATAGATAATTTTTATCTCCATAAATGATCCCATTCTCACCCTCTCCTATAAAATTTGAACACTAATATGATCGAGTACTAAATCCCACATAAACCAAATGGCCTCATAGATGAAATGTATGAACCTAATGTGCAACGAATTATTTTATTTGTTAGCTGTTTCTGCTATCCATGAGGGTTTTGATATTCGAAATATTTTATTTCCAAAATTGATGGCGCCAAAATATATTAAATAAACAAACAAAGAAGAAGGGGGACATCAACCCCATACACATCCAAATCTGTATTTGCAAAATCCGACCGAAGATGCTGACGGGCAGAGAGAGCCTGATCCGGATGGTGGGCAAACGACGCAGGATCGAATCCCACGATGAAATTCTTTCTCGAAATCTCACCCGAAATAACAAGCAAAACAAGGTACTGTGTTATATTTGATTTTTTTTTCCCGGTTTTACGTAAACCAAGGGCCATTTTTACATTCTCTCAAGGAAACAATACATTTTGTTATATTCTCATACGGAATTTAGGCAAATTGAGGCCAATTTTATGTTAAAGCTCATATTTCAGTGCCATTTCACAGAGTGCTATCTTTTAGGGTATTTCCAGATAGTAAATTTTCCATGTTATTTCTGCCAGTATCACATGAAAATGATTTTTTTTTGAAGAACTGTTTATCCGGAAAATTTGTACAGTTTTATTATACATATAAAATAGTTTTAAGAGTAGTTAGCCCCTCTCTCTCTATATTGCATATATTTAAGTGTTCTAACAATATAATCTTAAGCTACTTGGTTCATGACCATATTCAAATTGGGTGAAAATGAAATCCACAAACAAATTGCGATAGTCAGGAAAAATGGCCAACAATGCAAAAAACATGATAAAATTTGCCAATAAGTTTGGCTAAAGGAATTAAACAAAGTTTGTTAAATCTTCTCACACATATATTGGTTCCTAAATGGCCCTCTGCTAAAGGAATGGACATTCAGCTAAAACTCATCCAAGATATAGTACATCCATATGTACTGACAAAATTCTCCGCACTTTTGCTGCTAGGTTCGAGATGCAGAATGACGTAAAAATTGGCATGAAGTTTTGAGAAGAGAATTAAACAAACTTTGTTATAACTTCATACATGCACTCATTGGTTGTACTTGTAAGTGGCCCTTTGTTAACAAAATGGACCTACCTGAAGCATAAATGCTGAGCCCGAGGGGTGTCTATTCAGCCAAATTTTACCCGCGATTTACATCTGCTTTGTCCACTCAGATGCGCCATATCCGTGGGCTGTCAGGGTCACTGGGACTTCTGTTCGATCTTCTGTTATGAATCCAAAATGTTATAACTAAAGAACCAGCTAAAAGTTAGGGCAAAAAAACCAACTAGAAATGTGCTGTTATGACTCAAGATATAAACTTGCTACCTGGAATAGAATCAAGATTGAAAAAAAAAACCCAACCAAAAGCATAAATCTGAATGTCTAAATTTAAACCAGAAATTCTTATGTTATTGCTTCATCCCATTGTTACATGGTTTGTGTTTGGGTTCAAATTCGTGGATAATGAAAATAGAATAATAGTGTATTTTGTGATGACATTCTGGTAAATTTACCATCAGGTCCATCCATCTGTATATTTAAAAAATTAAAAATAAAATAAAAATGCTAAGTTTAAAATAAAACACCATGCTTTTATCAAGCATTACGATGATTAATATCTACTAAGATCGAATATAGTCCATCAGACCTTAAGAAGGTAAGAGATTAGTTGGAATACTTTAGAATTTTATTTTTATGCTCGAAAAACGTTAAGAGAAGTGTTCCAAGATCATCATAGTTTTGCTGAGTTAAAAGGTCAAGAAGGTTGGTAGCAATGTTATCAGAACCGAACCGGTGATCAAAACCGAAAAACCTTGTGGACCGAGAACCGGACTGGAACCGGGAAAAAATCGTAAAAAGACTGGTTTACCAAAAACACATAAAATATTCATATTTGAAAGAAAAAACAGATATATTCATGTGCATCCATATGAATCCAAATCATTTTTACACAAATATGCAAAAAATCTCATTTATATAGTAAGTAATAGTGCTTATAACCAAAATAGCACTTATTGCAAAACATCGCTGAACCAAAAAAGCTACAAACATTAAGAAGCAAGCTCTAAAAAGTCTCTATAGTCCAAAACAACATGATAGTATGATACTATAGTCAACAATACTTCAATTATTGCCTACAAGTGCTAATTGTCAATGTCATCAATGATCAATCATCATCCTGATCATCATCCTCATCCTCATTTGAAGAATGAGTAGCATCCAAGTTTGCAATGGGATTATGGCTTGATTCCCCTAGCCCTGAAGCTGTTAATGGTGCTTTTGATATATCTACTTTTGCAACTTGTGGAGGTGTGTCCAAGTCCAACCAAGAAAGGTCTTCATTGTCAATTGCTGGTGCTTGACTCTCCACAAACCATTCTGATGTTGGATCAAAGTTGGTCAAGATAATGTTGCTTGATTCAGGGGTTTTATTTAGCAATTGGTTGAGCCTCAACCTAAGGTTGTACTGAACAAAAGCCATGTCATTCAACCATTTTTTTTCCAAACGGTTCCTCTTCTTAGTGTGTGTACGTTTAAACACACTCCAATTCCACTCACACCTTGAAGCACTACATGTTTGACTCAATATTCAAATTGCAAATTTTTGCAATTGAGGGCATTCACCACCAAATTGTTGCCATCAATAGGCTGCAAAAAGGGTGGAAGGAAAAAAAAGTATTAGCAAATGAATTTGAAAGTTGAAACTTGGAATCAATAATTGGCATTGCTGCCAACAAACTTCACACATTTTGTTGAATTTTCTAAGTCTATCTGTTAGAAAATTAATCTGTATTATGCTGGTTTATTTCTTCTACTTGTTTAAATTCGAACAAGTTATTTAAAACATTTAAATACCGAAATAAACACAATACAATCACAACAACTACAGATCATTAGCCAAAAGAAAACAAACACACAAGTGACGCCGTTATTTTTGGACAAATGTCCCTGGAAAAACCCAATGCGGGAAAACTGGTGCAGCTATTCTGAGGGTTTATTATGATGCAGTATTTCCTTGAGTACAACTGGGTGCCTAACCAGCTCACCCGACAGAGAAAAATACATGGCAACAATACCTCTATATTCGAAAACAGGTATTCAGAAAACTTGTCCTATGAAACCCTCTCGGCGACTCTGAAGCTTAGCTCTGGCCCTTTTGGCCTCTGTGTTAGCCTCCTGTTGACCTGCGCCAGCCCCAGGACCCTCTACGTCAGCCCTTTGAGGCACTGCGCAGCCTCTGGGACCCTTTGCGTCACTCTAGCAGCCTCTGCGTGGATGATGCGGTCCCTTTGGCCTCTGCGTTGTCTCTGCTGGGCTTTGTGTGCCCTGATTTTGCTGTTGCTCTCGCTCTCTCCGCTTCTTCGCTAGTCTCTCAGTACTGTCTCTGCCTCTCTGTCCAGTACTCACTGCCCCTCGTTGCTGATCACTGATTCACTTTTGCTTAGCAACCCTGCTCTAGCAAAATGAATGACAGATCACTCTTGTGTATTCTCCAACTAACCCTCAAGCCTCTTCTTATACTTGTCTGGTTGGTCCTTCAACGACCGAAATTAAATCTCTAATCAACGGCTAAGATTAGATTTGACTTGGCTTGATCCATGACTTTTGGAACCTTCTAACCCAGTTTTATATTAAAACTCATTAATATTTTATTTTTCCTAAGTTTAGAGATAAGAACTCTATTAAAAAAATTAATTATTTTAATATCTCTCAAACCGAGTACAATCTGTCCAAACCATTTATGGGTCTTGGAAATCTCATGTGCTTTAGCCTTTCCAACAATTTTCATGGCTAGAGCACATTTGATGCTACCCCAAATCAACAATCCCTCTTAGTGAGGACTTGTGTTGATGCTAGGCCTCCTCGCCCAACATCCTCTGCACTGCTGCATCTTGTACTGCTGCCCATGGCCCTGCCACTGCCACTGCTGCATCCGTATGACAACTCTCTCTGCATCTGTGTTGTTGCTGGTCCATTCTCCCAACACTACATCTGTACTGCATCCCCTTCTCATTATGTTGCATCGTGCTATTGCATACTGCCACTGCACTGCAACTCAGTGATTGAGAAGTAAGTAACTGATCCATCCAACTTCTAACATCCTTGTCAGGCTAGAAACACTTTCGATGCTGAAGCTCTCTCTGCCGCTAACAAGTGCTCCCTCTACTGACCTCTGCACTGCTGCAACAACTCCCTGCATCTCGCACCGTTGCACACCTCTCTGTGCCATCTTGCACTGGTGCATCAGTCCTGTGTCTCTCGCATTGTTGCAGCCTCCTAGCCTTGCGTTGCCCGGGGACTCTTGCACTGTATCACTCTCTGCCGCTTCATCCGCTTCCGTTTCTACCGACATATGCCAGTCCTGCTGCTCCTCTTCGGGGCTCCTGTAGCAAGGTATAAACCAAGAGGTTGGGTACCTCAAGGATCTTGCCTCGTATCGCCTGTAGTCCTCCTGACTACAGCTCGATGTCTCCCCACTTCTTCTTTATTGGCACATGAGCACTCATGGCACAATCGTCATCCTCCTCGATGTTGATTTGGGGTAGCATCGGATGTGCTCTAGCCACGAAAATTGGTGGAGAGGCTAAGGTACATGAGATCTCCAATACCTAAAAATGGTTTGGGTAGATTCTAAATAGTTTGGGAGATATTAAAATAATTAATATTTTCAATAGAGTCCCTAAGTCTAAACTTAGGGAAAATAAAATATTATTGTGAATTAATATAAAACTATGTTAGAATGGTCCAAAAGTCATGGATCAAGCCAGATCTAATCTTAGCCGTTGATTAGGGACTTAATCTTGACTGTTGAATTGTCAACGAGAAAAGTATAAGAGGAGGCTTGAGGGTCACTTGGAGAACACACCAAGAGATCAAGATTTCGACTTTTTGGGGTTAGGTTTGCTCAGAAAGTTGAGAGAGTGATAAGAGTTGCAGCTGAGGGGCTGTGAATAGAGAAGCAAAGAGGCAGAGATAGCACCTGGAAGATCACCGCAATAGCCGTAGAGAGGGACGAGAAGCAGCCAAGGGCTCACGAGAGCCAGCCAAGGCTCACGCAGAGGCAGCTAGGAGTTGCGCAGTGCCCGAGAGGGACAGCGTGGGTGACGCAGAGGGCCAGAGGACTGACGCAGTGCCTCCAGAGGCTGATGCAGGCTAAGCTAGAGTGACGTTGGGCTAACGCTGAGCCAGAGAGAGGTTGACATAGTCCTTAGAGGTTGATGGTGGGGTTTCGTGGGGCAGATTGGAGCTGTGGAGCTGCTAGAGTGTTTATCCGGGGTTTCAGCAGGAATATCTGCTTCCGAGTAGAGAGGTGCTACTGTCGAGATTTTTCTCTGTTGGGTGAGCCGGATTTGGCACCCAGATTATATTCTGAAACTGGTTAATAAATCAAACCCTCAGATAGCTGCACCGATTTTCCCGCATTGGGTTTTTCCGGGGACATTAGTCCAAAAACAACAGTGTCACTTGTGTGCTTGTTTTTGTTTACTTCAGTTGATGATTTGTAATGTATTGAGCATGTACTTGTATTTATTTCCAGCATTTACAAGGTAAATAACTTGTTAATTAACAAACAAAGTAGGTAGGAATAAATCAGTAAAGTACATGAAGGGTTTCTAACGGGCCAGACTTAGAAATTCCAACATGGTATCAGAGGGTGGTTGTAGATCACAGGAGAACTGAGGACATTAGCCGAGCAGAGCAACAACAACAAAATGCAGCTGTCCCGAGCGACATAAGCTGTTCCTAGCAGAGAAGCAGCAAGGAAGGGGTGACACAGTGCTTGCGTCATCAAGTTCGAGCCAAGAAGAGGCATCGTAGAGGCTGAGGGAGGTAAATATAGGCTCATGCAAAGCCACGCAGAGTCTAGGAGGGTTGACGTAGTTGGATGAGGAAGCTGGTTTGCTAGTGCTGGGATTGTGCAGAGCCTAGGAGCTCTAACCTTTAGTTTGCTGGGGTTTAGGAGGTTGTGGATAAGTTGCAGAGTGGAGTTGGTGGGGTAATGTAGTCAGAACAGTACCTAACAAGGCAAGGCCAAGGAGGAGGGAGTTGCTACCGAGGATTTCTAGCCGAGAAATCCGGATTAATGGTGTAGCTGCACTAACGATCAGAGTGGGGGCATCTCGACATAGGTAGAAGGGTTTCCAAGAGGGAAATCGAGAATCAGAGGGAGTCACACCAAGAACTTCCAGGAGGGAAGTAGAGGAGCAACGAGATGGCAGTGAACGGGTTAAGAGACCAGGACAGACTGGACGGAGCCTCAAACTTCGTAGTCGGAAGGCCAAAATCCTATCCATTCTAGACAGGAATCGTGTCAAGCACTTCGCCTTGAGGACGATAGCTATCCCAGTTGACCCAGTTGATAACGACAAGTACGAGGAGGCAATGGCGAGGGCCAAGAGCATCATTCTTGACAGGGTCAAGGATAATTTAGTACCACATATTGCCGAAAAGGAAATGACAAATGAGATGTGGGAGGCCCTAAAGAAATTGTACCAACATACTTCTGTGCAAAGAAGGATGTTACTAGAAAATCAGCTGCGATCATACAAGATGTAGAAGGGAGAACAGATCGACCCATTCCTCGATCGATTGAAGGAGATCCGGGATCAACTGGCTTCCACAGAGGCCACGCTGGATCAAGAATTGATGGTGAGAACAGCCTTGAACGCAGTCTCAGAAGACTGGGAGGTGTTTGTCAAGAGCATAATGGGCAGGGTGACCCTTCCAGATTGGGAGGAAATGTGGGCTGCTCTTCGCCAAGAAGAGATCAGAAGGCTGAGCAAGGCGGTAAGCAGCGGCAAGGGGATCAAAATCAAGAAGGAGGAGGAGGTGGACGCTGCCCTAGCATCTGAGGGAAAGCAGGAGAAACGGAAGAAGAAGGATCTCTCCAAGGTCAAATGCTTCCACTATGGGGAGCTGGGTCATTATGCCACCCAATGTCCAAGGAAGAAGAGCAAGGGAGAGGCCTTCGAGACCAAGGCTGCGCCAGCAAGGGCAAAGGAGGAAGTGGAGACAGACGATGACTGTGCCATGAGTGCACACACACCACTTGAGTGGAAGTGGGGAGACATCGAGCTATAGTCAGATAGACTACAGGTGATGAGGGGCATGATCCTTGAGGTACCCAACTTCTTGGATTATACCTTGCTACGGGAGCCCCGAAGAGGAGTAGCAGGTCTGGTGGATGTCAGTAGAGGCCGATGCGGATGGAGCGACAGAGGGAGCTACAGTGTAGGATTCCTAGGACAACGCGAGGCTAGCAGGCTGCAACAGTGCGAGAGGCACGGGAGTGTTGCACCAGTGCAGGATGGCACAGAGAGGTGTGCAACAATGCGAGATGCACAAAGTTGTTGCAGCAACGCAGAGGTCAGAGAGGGAGCACTTGTCAGTGACAGAGGGAGATTTAACATCAGGAGTGTTTCTAGCCTGATGGAGATGTCAGAGTTGGGAGATCAGTTACCAGTTACTTACTTGTCAGTAACTGAGTTGCAGTGCAGCAGTTAGCGGTGTAGTGCTATGGGCACACAACTGCAAGCTGATGAGAGGGGTTGTCAGCAGTGCATGGCAGGGCCATGGGCAGTAGCACGGATGCGGAGGGAGTTGCAATACGGATGCAACAGTGGCAGTGGCAGTGCAGGGCCATGCGGTAGCAGTATAGGATTGCAGCAGTTGCAGATGATGGGCAGCAGGCCTAGCATCAGCATAGGAACGATGCTGGACGATCAGGGTGGTACTCGTGAGAGTATTGCTAGAGCACAGTTCCTCGCTAAGAGGGAGTGTTGATTTGGGGTAGCATCGGATGTGCTTTAGCCACGAAAATTGGTGGAGAGGCTAAGGCACATGAGATCTCCAATACCATAATAGTTTGGGCAGATTCTAAACAGTTTGGGAGATATTTTAAAATAATTAATATTTTAATGGAGTCCCTAAGTCTAAACTTAGGGAAAATAAAATATTAATGTGAATTAATATAAAACTGTGTTAAAATGGTCCAAAAGTCATGGATCAAGCTAGATCTAATCTTAGCTGTTGATTAGGGATTTAATCTCGGCCATTGATTGTCAACAAGAAAAGTATAAGAGGAGGCTTGAGGGTCACTTGGAGAACACACCAAGAGATCAAAATTTCGACTTTCTGGGGCTGGGTTTGCTGAAAAAGTTGAGAGAGTGATCAAAGTTGCAGCTGAGGGGCAATGAATGCAAAAGTGGAGAGACAGAAATAGCACCTGGAGGATCAACGCAGTAGTCGGAGAGAGGGACGCAAAAGCAGCCAAGGGTTCACGCAGAGGCAGCGAGAAGCTGCGCAGTGCCTCAGAGGGCCAGCGTGGGTGACACAGAGGGCCAGAGGACTGACGCAGTGCCTCTAGACGCTGACGCAGGACAAGCCAGAGTGACGCTGGGCTAACGTTGGGCCAAAGAGAGGTTGATGCAATCCCCAGAGGCTGATGTTGGGGTTTCGTGGGGCAGATTGGAGCTGTGGAGCTGTCGGAGTGTTTATCAGGGGTTTCAGCCGGAGTATTTGCTTCCGAGTAGAGAGGTGCTATTGCCGAGATTTGTCTTTGTTGGGTGAGCCGGATTTGGCACCCAGATTGTATTATGAAACTGGTTAATGAATCAAACCCTTAGATAGCTACATTGATTTTCTCGCATTGGGTATTTCCAGGGACATTAGTCCAAAAACAACGGTGTCACTTGTGTGCTTGTTTCTGTTTCCTTCAGTTGATGATTTATAATGTGTTGAGCATGTACTTGTATTTATTTCCAATATTTACAAGGTAAATAACTTGTTAATTAACAAAACAAGTAGGTAGGAATAAATCGGTAAAGTACATGAAGGTTTTCTAACAGGTCAGATTTAGAAATTCCAACACTCGACTTCTTGCTTCGCCTTCGCTGGCGCTGCCTTAGACTTAGAAGCCTCTCCCTTGTTCCTCTTCCTCAGACATTGGTTCGCATAGTGACCCAGTTCCCCACAGTGAAAGCGCTTGACCTTGGACAGGTCCTTCTTCTTCCTTTTCTCCTGCTTTCCCGCAGATGCCAGAGCCGCATCCTCCTCCTCTTCCTTCTTGATCCTGACCCCTTTACTGCTACTTCCCATCTTGGTCAGCCGTCTGATCTCTTCTTGACGAAGAGTCGCCCACAATTCTTCCCAATTTGGAAGACTCACCTTGCCCAGTATGCTTTGGACAAATGTCTCCCACTCCTAGGAGACTGCGTTAAGTGCGGTCCTCACCATCAAATTGTGATCAGGCGTGGCCCCCATGGAAGTCAGTTGGTCACGGATCTCTTTCAATCGAACGAGGAAGACATCTATCTGCTGCCCCTTCTGCATCTGGTATGACCTTTGCTGATTCTCTAGGAGCATCTTCCTCTCACGAAAGTATGGTGGTACAATGTCTTCAAAGTGTCCCACATCTCCTTTGCCGTTTCCTTTTCGGCAATATGTTGGACCACATGATCCTTGACCCCATCAAGGATGATGCACTTTGCCTTAGCCATTGCCTCCTCGTACCTTTCATTAGCTACTGGGTCAACTAGGATAGCCATTACTCTCAAGGCAAAGCCGACCACAAAGTTGGATGCTCTGTCCAGCCTGTCCTGATCTCTCAGCCCATTCACCGTCATCTCTCTGCTCTTCTCTGTTGACTCCTCTGAGTCTTTCTACTTCCCGCCTGGAAGTTCTTGGTTCGACTCCTGCTGAGTCTCTTTACTTCCCGCCTGGAAGTTCTCGGTTCGACTCCTTCGAGTCTCTCTACTTCCTGTCTGGAAGTTCTCTTTTGGAAATCCTTCTACCAACTGTTAAGTTGCTCCTCTTCGATCGTCTGTGCAACTACAACACTGATCCAGATTCCTTGGCTAGAAATATGCCTCGACAACAACTTCCTCTACCTTGGTCTTGCCTTGTTAGGTAATGTTCTAATCATAGTACCCCACCGGCTTTGCTCCCGCAAACTGCCCACAGCTTCCTTTGCCCCAACAACAGAAAGATTGAGCCTCTTGGCTCTGCGCAATCCCGACATCGGCAAAACAACTCCCTCAGCCAACTGCGTCAACCCTCCTGGCCTCTGCGTGAGCCTGTTTTTTCCCTCCTCAGTCTCTGCGCTGGCCTCTCTCAGGCCCTGGCTGATGACGTAGTCCCTCTGCGTCACCCCTTCCTTTGTCGCTTTCTGCAAGGATCAGCTCTATCACTTGGGATAGTTGAATCTGCTGCAAATGGTCTGCTCAGCTAATGCCTGAAGCTCTCCTGTGATCTGCAACCACGCTCTGATACCATGTTGAATTTTCTAAGTCTATTCGTTAGAAAATTAATTTGTATTCTGTTGGTTTATTTCTTCTACTTGTTTAAATTCGAACAAGTTATTTAAAACATTTAAATACCGAAATAAACACAATACAATCACAACATCTACAGATCATTAGTTGAAAGAAAACAAACACACAAGTGACACCGTTATTTTTGGACAAATGTCTCCAGAAAAACCCAATGCGGGAAAACCACAACTATTCTGAGGGTTTATTATTATGCAGTATTTCCTTGAGTACAACTGGGTTCCTAACTGGCTCACCCGACATAGTAAAATACACGACAACAATACCTCTATATTCGGAAACAGGTATTCAGAAAACCTGTCCCACGAAACTTTCTCCGACGACTTTGAAGCTTAGCGCTGGCCATTTTGGCCTCTGCGTCAGCTTCTTGTTGACCTGCTTCAGCCCTCTAAGGCACTGCACAGCCTCTGGGACCCTCTGTGTCATTCCAGCAGCCTCTGTGTGGATAACGCAGTCCCTCTGGCCTCTGCACTCTCTGTTGGGCTCTGCGTGGCCTGAACTGGATGCTGCTCTCACTCTTTCTGCTTTTGTGCTGGTCTCTCAGTACTGTCTCCTGGTTTCTGAGTACTCACTGCCCCTCGCTGCTGATCACTGATTCACTTTTGCTTAGCAACCTCGCTTTAGCAAAATGAATGATTGATCACTCTGGTGTATTCCCCAACTGACCCTCAAGCCTCTTTTCATACTTTTCTCGTTGGTCTTTCAACGATTGAGATTAAATCTATAATCAACGGCTAAGATTAGATTTGGCTTGATCCATGGCTTTTGAAACCTTCTAACCCAGTTTTATATTAATACCCATTAATATTTTATTTTTCCTAAGTTTAGAGTTAGGAACTCCATTAAAAATATTATTTATTTTAATATCTCCCAAACCGGGTACAATCTGTCCAAACCATTTATGGGTCTTGGAGATATCAAATGCTTTAGCCTCTCCACCAATTTTCATGGCTAGAGCACATCTGATGCTACTCCAAATCAACACCTTTTCCCAGCTACAAGAGAACTTCACACTTTTTCCCAGCTATAAGAGAACTTCACACTTTTTCCTAGCTACAAGAGATATTGAACTTGTAAGTGAGAATGATGCTACAAATGAATTCGATGAGCTTGTATTTATAGGCTCCATGTGAGGTCGAATAGGGTCCTTGGGCTGACTTGATCTTCTTCTAGGCCGACATGGTGTGGAAGATACATAAATCATATTTGACTCAATACTTAACCTTTTTACATGATTCAAAAGCCCAAGAAGGGTCTTTTTAAAAGTACAATGACTCTATTGACTTAGAATAAATCCTAGAAGTCCTCAATGGGGACTTTGATCTAAAATAAGGTGACCCAAGCGTGAAACCCATGCTTTAATAAGTTAATAATAATAATAAAATTCTTTTCTTTATTCTTTTGACAAGTACATTTTTTTTTTCCTGTAAGAAAAAGTCGTAATTTTATTCATATTGACAAGTACATTACATGATGACTCAAGTACATTAATGAAGACCGAACATGGTTACATTGTCCAAAACTCCCTCTTAACTAGGGAGGTATTCATAATGTACAAATACAATGGAAGATCTCAAACTATATGAACCATGAAGCACTACAATGCCATGGACTAGATTCCTGACCAAGGCAATCTATCCAAGTGGGAATAAGATGGACTCAAGCTTTCAACCCCTCTAGGTACCATCAGGCTTACTTGTTAACCATCAACCCAAAAATTCAGGTGTGTATCCAAAACAGAGCTCAATAACCAACACCACCTTTCCAACTTCGGGACCCAGACATCAACACAAAGTGCCAACCAGATGTCTTCCCAGGAAATGCTTTACTCACAAAGCCTCAACACCCCTTGATCCGACAAATCAAGGACAACAAATCTCTCCTAATTAAACTGATCAGTAACCAGCATGCTATCAAAACCTTCGAGAGATTCATCTGTACAAACATAACGCCAATCAATAATATACTTTCACATGTACATAATCAAATACAAACCTCTGGGGTCGTTCTAGATGTTAATCCTCAACTCAGTAGGACTATCAACCAAATCTTTAATAAAAAATTCCTTAATTATATCTTTTCCTTTTCCTACCTTTCATCCAACAACATATCCTCCAAAATACATTTTTCAATCAAAACCAAGCTATGCCCTCCCTCTCAACCAGGAAGCACCTCTTCATCTAGACTCCCTTTTAATCTTAGCGAGATCCCTTCTATTCATGCTTCCTTAGGGAGATCGACTTCTTCTTTTTGTCATCGGAGAATCTTTCGTGGCTTCCAACCATTTCATTAGAGTTATTATCATCTTGATCATGCTTATTACATCAACAAGCATCTTCACCATATTGCACAACTTAGATAGCAAGTACAACCAAGTCTATAGAAGCATGAAGTTAGCCATATTAGAATCACAAAAGCATTTCAACTTTATACATATCAGATACCCAGAGTTAATTACAAATAAGAGACATATACTCTTCAACATTTTGCTAGGGATTTTGTCATAAATACTACACTGCATCATAACAATTTCATTCCATCTAGGGTTTCGATGTTTCTTCCAAAGGTATGACATACCTTATATAGCAAACCCTAGAAATAATTCAAACAAAAATAAAGCATCTAACAACCTTTGAAAACTCATATGTTAGACTTCTCACTAGGGTTTCATACAAAACCTAGATTTCATATACAAGAATCAATTGTTCATATGACCAACTTTCAGTAGGGTTAGTGCAAACCCTAGATTTCCGATCAACCATCAATCCCAACCAAAACTCAGATTTCCACAAATCTCAAATTACCATATTGTCTTCATACATCAGAGTTTTTTACTTCTATTAAAGTTCAACTCCAAAACCCTAGAATTCTATTTTCACAATCTCAACAATCATTAAATAAATAGATCTCAGATTGTTATATCACACATGCTAGACAATGTAACTACTACTAGGATTCAACTGCAAACCCTAGATTTCCAAATATCCTCATCTTGGAGTCTCAGACAAGGACTTCCATTAAATCCTATGACTTATGACCATCAATGACTAGGTCAACACACATATTTAGGAATTCATAATCATTCATAAGCATATTATATGTCCAATAACATTAATACCACTGACCTAGACCAAGATAGGGATTTGACCAAAATGACATATCTATATATGCCTAGATTTTATCATCATGCAAAGACATTTCATATCATGTGTTAGTCAAATCCAACTTCATACTGATCAGTAAGAGTTAGATATACAAGCTTGATTAGACTAGGGTTTGATCAGACAAACACACCCATACCAAGGAAATCATTTCTAAGAGATTCTAAGGGTCTTACTCACACATTCCACCAAACCTTAATGAGATAGGGTTTCAATGTGGAAACATAGCAAGCCCAACATTACCAAAACTTTAAAGATTTGGGATTTTAGATCTTATCATTCAACCCTAACAAGTTAGGTTTTCCTGATCACACCAAAATCCCAAATATGACATCATCAATAAAATTTCAAATAACATTTCACAATATCCGTAAGCAGTTTAGGGTTTCACACATTCACATTAGCATACCCTTAGGTTAGGGTTTTCCAGAACATGTCTAGGGTTCTACACAATTAGTTAAGAATATGTGTGGGGTGGTAGATTTATCAAGAGATGAATCACCCAAAACAAGAATCATTATGATTCAATACAGTTAGACATAACAATGTTAGTAATAGATTGTCAAATGAATAAACCTTGCAATATAAAGAAATCAATGTATATAAAGCATACTTTTGTTCCTTGACAAACCATGTCAAAGCCAAATGTGCCACTAGCCATTCTGTATGTCTCAATTTCTTTGGAGATTCCTGTACAATCTGTTAGAGATCGCATCATCTTTTGAACATAGGTTAAGAATCCATCCATGATCTGAGCATCAAATACGAACTCACATGGGTAAGAAAATGCGGGGTTCAGGTAGATCCCTGTAGCATGAATGGGACGATGGAGTGTGTTGTTCCATTGTTCATCAATCACTTCCCATAGGAGGAGTTGTTTCTGAAACCCCTCATCTCCCTTATCATCATAATAGGCCTGAATGGATTTTTTGGCCCTGTCCATGGCTTCATACAAATAGCCCATTGTGGTCTTCTCACCATTAACTAATCAAAGAACCTTTACCAAAGGTTCAGTAACGGTGCACACCTCCTACACTCCCGCCCAAAAGTCTTTCTGGTATGAAACTAATCTGCATATGGCCTCTTCCTCTGGTTTGCAGCTTATTGTCAAAGCACACCACTTCTCTGAAAGAAACATTCTCTTCACATCCCACATAGAATTCAAGAGGGATTGAAGAGATGACACTGGTGGCAAACTGTGTAATGGTGGGGTGCACCAACTCTTTGTTGTTGGTGAATTTTCTCATCATGCTAAGCACAAATGTATGATTATATATAAATTTTGTAATGTTTTTTGATGACTCAACAATATCTTTGACAAAGGAAAATTTTCCTATGTCCTCCAACATCAAATCAGTATAATGTTCAGCACAAGATGTCCAAAATAAAATAGGATGCCTCTCCATAAATTCCTGCCAGCAGCAACATAATTTGCAGCATTGTCCGTTATGACTTGGACAACATGTTCTGCACCCACCTCCAAAATAAACACATCTAGCAAATCACATAAAGTTTTTGCATCTTTGATATGTGAAGATGCATCAATAGATTTCATAAACATTGTCCCCTTGGGACAACTAACCAAGAAGTTTATAATGGTTCTTCCCTTTTGGTCGGTCCAATCATCTGACATCACAGTGCATCTTGTTTGTGCCCATGATGCCCTAAACTCCTCCAATCTTTTGGTGCAGTCAACCTTTTCATTTTGAAGAATCCGGCCCCTAAAGTCATCATAAAAAGAGATTTTGTACCCTGGGCCAACAGTTGTAATAGCATCAACAACAGGCTGGAAAAATGGATTATTCCTTGCAACGCTGAAAGGAATATCACTCCAAAGAAAAAATTTGGCCAACAACTTGTCAGCTTGTTCTTTCTCAGTTTTTTTAAGCATTGAAGTGATAGATGGTCGTGAACCAGGCGTGGTTCTAGGAACAAAAAATGATGACGCAGCTACCGGGTTGGTTGTAGATATTGATGCTGAAGTAGAATCTGTGCCACTTCCTTGTTCATCTGAGCCTAACACCGTCTTCGCTAGTTGCTTCTTCATTTCTGCTTTGGTCTCTTTATCGTGCTCTAAATTTTCCAATGATCTCATGGCTTTTTGGATGATTTCCGGATTTGTATTTGAGCAAGGCCCTACATCAAATCCAGAGATTTGTGCAAGGTGATATTTCAATCTATAAACCCCCCTGACATATGACGCTCACACAACTTGTAATTTAAGTTTATTCTATCAAACCCTCCATCAGGTTCACCAAATTTCCACAGAGGGTCCAATTTCCTTGGCATGTTTGTAACTTTGTTGAACTCTTGAGTCTTCAGTTTTAAATATGTAAGATGAAGTTTGAACTTTGAAGTTGAATGGTGAACCTATGGCAAAATAAGGATTGCAAGTTACAAAAATTAAAAAAAATTACACATGAATAACATGACAAAACACATTGAATGTTTGATAATTTAACAAACAAAAACACCATCAAATCAACTGAAAAATATTTGATAAACCAATGGGTTATCCAAATCCAACCAAAAACAAAAAAAAAACCAAAACAAAACACATAAATTTGGTGCCCATATCGATTTGCCAGAGAAAATTGATCCTCTCCTCCTAAGCTCTCAATCCACCAGGGTTTTTGGGTCGTTTCTCCTCCAATCAGTGCCCAATCGACCAATGTTTTTCTCCTAGGTCACTCCCAATCCACTGTTGTCGCTGTCTATAGAAATGAATCAAAAAAATTTTGTTTTTTGGTGTTATAAACTGCTATTCGTCGGCCCGATGATAGAAACGCCATTGAATCGCGATAATTTTGTTTTTATCGCGATTTTTTTACATTATCGCAATTTTTTTCCGAAAAAATAACGAAAAAATAGGCATAAAAATCGGGCGATAATATCGTTGTTTTATAAAAATCGTGATAATACAATAAAATCGCGATAAAATCATGATTTTCGCATCACTGTTAAAAACCTATAAATTCTAAAACATATAAAATAAGATATCTAAAGCTACAAGCAAAGGACTTAGTAGTCCAAATCCCTAATATTAGATTCTTCGAGCTTGGCTTTCTTTGAGTCTCTTTCCTCAGCAAAGTTAGCATGATCTCTGTCTCTTTTCTTATTCTTTGGATTTTCGGGAAAGTCACTTTTGTAGTGACCCTTCTTATGGCATTGATAGCGTTCTATCTTGGCCATGTCAACTTTCTTCCTTTGTCCTCTCGATTCCTTTCCTTTATGTTGAGCAATGTAGGCATTTGATACTCCTTCAGGATTGACAACTAATGAGATCCTTAATTCTTCTTGACTGCAGGCAGTCCATAGTTCTTCAAAGTGGGAGCTTCTTTCCAACTGTTAAGACCTGAAGCAAATGCACCCCAAGATGATGGCAATCCTAATAGAGTAGTGATCACGAGTTCTTTGTCTGGAACAATTTCATCAATGGCCAAGAGATCATCCCTGATTATAGCTATCTTCACAAAGAAGGTTGCCATAGTATCTTCTTTAGTCATCTTTGTGGTCCTTAGCTTATTCTTCAAACTTCCTACTTGACCAATGTTATTAATAATAAATAACTTCGATAAGGCTTCATACATTTCTTGAGCATGATCGATGTTAGCTATGAATGGGACATGGTTGTCCTTTATTCCTTCTACCATCATAGTCATGGCCACCAATTCTAATTCCCTGTATTTTACTTTGTTAGCATCATTGGAACCCTCTGTAGGTTTCTGTTAAAATTGGCAACTAAGGCAAAACTCCATGTGGGTCATTTTATTTATGACAACTGATTTTTTTCTTGGATCTCTCTCATTGAGAGGTGTAGGATTGATCTAAAGTTCATCCGATTCCGATAAATATTCATGGAGTTATGAATTTATTTGTGTTACAAGACAATTCGTCAAGGTCGGCCAACAATCGGATAAACCCCACATGTGCTCAATGTTTTAGTATAAAAGGAGATGACTTGAGAGTCATTTTTCACACACACACTTCTATCTTGATTTCTCTCCACTTGGTCTTGGGTTTTAGTGGAAGAGAAATCTAGGAGTGGAAGCCCTAGACGCAGATGGAAGGCAACCCTAACACTATCCTAAGGTAGCCCTAACCTATACTATCTCAAGGGTATCCTAGCTGCAGTGAAGATAAGGATATACGCTGCCCTAATAGGTCCTAGCCGCAACAAAGTAATGGGTCTTTTGGAGGACTGAGTTGCTGTTAGGAGGCCTAGGAGCTGGGCTAGAAGGCAGTAATCCAAGGCCTACTTCAGCGAAGGAGAAGGGACATTAAGGTCACCCTTGTGACCACTTGAAGAGGCCAATAAGGTCCGTGTGAAAGCTGCAGGCCTATAAGTATTGTTTTGATAGTCAAAACAACCCTCTACATAGAGCTGTAGGTGTCTCCTCAACCAACGAGGTCACCTACCTTGTAAAGAAAGGGAGGCCGCATAATTCGATGTGAGTTATGGGCTGATTGTTGGACTGCTGTAGGTTACGTGAGGGTGCCCTAACCAGTAATCGAATTCTGTCCATGAACAACAGTACAAAGGTGTTGGATACTGCCACATAGGAGCTGCAATGTCACTAACAAATAAGACAATGGGACAACAACATGTTGGAACGACAATTTTGATGGGACAACCCAATGACATAGGACATCTATGACAATTGTGTAGCAGTGGCACAAGTGGGACAACAACTATGACAAGGCAGCAAAGTAGGACAACAACTATTACATGACAACAACAAGCATGGATAGCATGGCAAGCATGGTGCAGCATGGCAAGCATGGACAACATGGATAGCAGTGGCAAGCATGGTGCTACAAATACATGAGACATGCTGTATGACAACATGGTTCAACAATGGCACATGGGACAACAGTGCAACAGTATGATGTGTACAACATGGTCATGAGGTCTAGCATTGTGATGATGGTTGTAGCATGGTGCAACACGGTGAGGTGTAGCATGGTGCAACACGGTGAGGTGTAGCATGATGACGGGATGCAACACAATGATAGGTGGAGTCACCTTGGAGAATCAGTTGAAGCAACATGTCTTCAATTGATCTCATGTATCATCTTCTTAGAGATGATCTATGCTCTTATCTAGATAAGTCAAAAGTGTTGACTTTTGTTGTAAAATGTACTATCTCTTTCTCTTTGCCTGAACTATTGAGAACATAAAAGAAGAATTGATCAAGGGTTCCCCACATTGGGGTTTGTCCTGGCTAGCGCCACATCTTGTGTCCTCTTGTCTTTGCTTGTCTTCAAGCGATTTATGTTTATGTTCTATCTGCGGTTTACTTTAATGCTGATGTGATTGCTAAATCTAGAAAAGATTGAGCTAAACTGTGAAAATTGAAATAAATTGCTCTAAGCATAGAACATACCTAAAATTAACATGGTATCAGAGTTGAGGTGAAGACAATGCCCAAGCAAGAGTGAAAGAGCAATCACCGAAGACAGTTGGGAAAGGACAAAAGGATCAATGGATTCCTCATCCCTCTTCAAATTCGCCAAGGGTGAAATCGAAGCAGAGAACAATGGCGCAGTGTAAGCTTCTGATGGCCTACCTAAAGACCACTTCATTAGGAAGTCCGGATCTAAGGGTGGAATGAAAGATAGATGCCTTGTTTGTAATAAGTTTGACCATTATGCGAAGGAGTTTCCGAATGGCAGGGACACATCTCTTGATGAAGATAACAATCATTCCAGGGACATCTTCAATGATCGAGGGAATGATAGGTAATGCAGGTCATCAAGGAAATGACCGACTCTTCAAGAAAGCAAGGAACCCCAGGTATGAAGAATCAAATGTTGTTTCTGATAAGATAAAGAAGCGTTATCTTGTATTGGCCCTCTCCTTCAGATTCTTTGGGAATTTGGGTTATTGATTGTAGTGCTTCAAGGCACTTCATCGGATAGGAGGGTGCTCTCTTTAATTTAGTAGAGATGGAAACAATCGTGGGATTATACTTGGAACCGATGCCACCTATCCTGGAAAGGGTGTAGGGAATGTTACCCCTCAATTGAATGAGGGTAACTCGATTCATTTACAAGAATCTCTTTTGTGTACTTGATCGCAAGAAGAACCTGGTGACCATTCCGGAAATGGAAGTCAAAGGTTTTAGGGTGGCATTCATTGATAGAAAGGTACGTATTTTAAAGTGGAATTTTTCACAGATGCTTTTGAGTTCAGGGTTGTATCAAGTTGCAAGAGGTCCATTGGGGACCATGTTAGTTGTCACATCTCATCTATAGAACCGAAGGTCTACTTATCATGGGACCCTACCCAATGTGAGTTAGATGATGACAAGAATGCCTGAATTCAAAAAGAGCATGAAGGTACATGTCTGAGATGTACCGAAGGAAAATCTTACAAGGGGACCATTCCCCTCATGTAGCAGGTCCACAACAACTCCTTTCCAAGGGGACCATTCAGCCTCCCAGAATTTCGACTCCTTTCCAACAACTTTGACTAGGCAATAACTTTCGACAACAAACAAACTTGGAAAAATTCGATCTCCCATTCCAGAGCACGAAACAGAGGGAGAGAGGTACCAAAATTTTGATTTTTCCTTTCTCCTTAGACTTCCCCAAACTTGCATTCACTTCGGCTTCCCGACAATAGACTTCACACCTTTTCCTAGCTACAAGATAACTTCGCACTTTTTCCCAGCTACAAGAGATATCGAACTTGTATGTGAGAATGATGCTACAAATGAATTTGATGAGCTTGTATTTATAGGCTCCATGTGAGGTCGAATAGGGTCCTTAGGCCGACTTGATCTTCTTCTAGGCTGACGTGGTGTGGAGGATACATAAATCATATTTGACTCAATACTTAACCTTTTTACACGATTCAAAAGCCCAAGAAGGGTCTATTTAAAAGTAAAATGACTCTATTGACTCGGAATAAATCCTAAAAGTCCTCAATGGGGATTTTGACTTAAAACAAGGTGACCCAAGTATGAAACCCATGCTTTAATAAGTCACAATAATAATAATAATTCTTTTCTTTATTCTTTTGACAAGTACATTACATGATGACTCAAGTACATTAATGAAGACCGAACGTAGTTACATTTTCCAACATTCTAGGCCCTTTCCCCTATCCTATCTTGACCTAGTGTGTACATTGGAGGAGCTCCTCCCACAATTATTCACAAACCCTAGGTCTTACATAGACTCTTTCTAGGTCTCTCTAGTGAAGCAAAAACCCTTTTCAAGTAGCAAATCACCTTGCAAAGCTTCTAGAGAGGTCTATATCACATTTGAAGTCTTGATCCTAGGCATACTCATCATCATTGAATATATCTAACCCTAGGTCTACATCTCCCTCCTAGGTCTTTCTTGGAGAGTCTTTAGCTTCTTTTGAAGCATTGAGCCCTAATTGAGTCTCTCCTTGAATGGGCCTTGGAAATCACTTCATACCTTATCATTGATCCCAACATTAAGTGATTTCCTTCATACCGAGACTCTTCCCATCGTTGAAAGTCCATAAAGATGAGGGGACATTGACTGAGGTGATAGTGGGTCTTTGTCCCATTGTTGTCATTTGGTCTAGTAGTTGTCCCTTAGTTTCTCCTCCAAGGACCCTGCTAGATTGTATGGCAACACAATCGACAACCAATAGCCCTTGATAGCCACCAGTGTAGCCGATATTTTGTGCAATTATCTCTGCTCCCTGAGCTAGTCATATGCCCCCTAGCCCATCTATCGAGAGCATAGTAGTTGTCCCCTAGTTTCTCCTCCAAGGCCCCTGCTAGATTGTGTGGCAACACAACTGACAACTAATAGCCCTTGATAGCCACCAGTGTAGCCGATATTTTGTGCAATTATCTCCGCTCCCTGAGCCAATCATATGCCCCCTCGCCCATCTGTCGAGAGCATATGGTTGAAGGTGGGTGATCCAATCTTAAAGGTATGTTTTTCATTGTGCAAACGGGTGCTTATGCTTGTTTTTCCTTGGGCATATTGAACATGGATTATTGGTTGACTTGGAAGGAGGGGTTTTAACTTTAGTTTTGTTCCCTCACCTTAAATAAGGGGGTTAATCGTCAACCCTAGTCTTGTGGGATCTCCCCTATTGACTTATAGCTCCAGGAAGGACACTACTTGGGAAACCTCGATTTTGGTAGCGAGGTCTTGTTTTCCCATTTCACATTTTTCACTCCCCTCCGCACATTACAAACCCTATTTCATCATCTTCCTTCTTTGGGTCCACAAGGCACTAGTACGCCCCCTCCCCTTGTCCACATGTTTGGGTTGGGCTTGGAATTGTTGCCCTGGAAGTTGATGCAGCTAAAAGAACGTTGAAAGCATATCATGGCCACAAGAAATAACAAAAGGAAAAAATATTATAAAATACAAAAGATGACAAAGACATTAAAATAACATGTGTGCAAAAGCGAAACATGAGCTCTACCCCTTATCATTATTTCCATCACCCTGGTTCCTAGGGCCCCATGAGTGTCCTCACATCATTAAGGAACCCATGCACGTCCCAACCTCTAGTGGGCAATGAATTGCCCCACCTTAAGGGGGCAATAATTGCTTATATCGTACACAACATGCTCTCATCTCTTGGAGCTTCGTGCAAAATACAAAGAAACATCAAGAAAAGGAAAAAGACAAATGAAGAAGGGTGGAAAAATATAGGCCAGGGTAACTCATGTATCCACGATTGCTCCCTCCTACCCCTGTACACCCAAAGGTATTGACATCCCTCATCATTACCATCCTTGAACCCATGGCATTTGGCTTTGACACTCTTGTGTCCCCTTCCATCTCATTATTGTTTACATGACCCCTGTCAATTAAAGGACGTACCTTGGACCTGTCTTTCCATTTAGGGGCTGGGAACACCTAATAGGTTATTTATTAGCCACTCCTACCTAGGGAGGTAACACTATTACAAGTTTCAAGCCCTGAATTTAGAAGGGAAGCCAATTATGAAGTCTCAATGTGCCCTTGATTAACAAGCTTGGTTCACTTAGATGCACTATGTTGATTTGGGTAGCATCGGATGTGCTCTAGCCATGAAAATTGGTGGAGAGGCTAAAGCACATGAGATCTCCAAGACCCAGAAATGGTTTGGGCAGATTCTAATCGGTTTGGGAGATATTAAAATAATTAAAATTTTTAATGGAGTTCTTAAGTCTAAACTTAGGAAAAATAAAATATTAATGGGTATTAATATAAAACTGGGTTAGAAGGGTCCAAAAGTCATGGATCAAGCCAAATCTAATTTTGGTCGTTGATTAGAGATTTAATCTCAGCCGTTGATGGACCAACGAGAAAATAATAAGAAGAGGCTTGAGGGAGAGTTGGAGTACACACTGAGGGAGACCAGTCAATTCGATTTTTGGAGCGGGGTTAGCTGAGAAATTCGAACTAGTGGTCTGGGGAGCAACAGGGGGCAACAAGTACGATACAGAGAGTCAAGAGCAGCACCAGAAGACCATTGTAGAGGTTGGAGAGGCAAACACAAAGGTAGCAGCACATTGCGCAGTCACTGGAGGGCCTGCGTGGGTGACGCAAAGAGGCCCAGTGCTGACGCAGAGAGGCAGGGGTTGACGTAGAGAGGCAGGGGTTGATGCAGAGTGTTTGGGAGCCATGCAGAGGTCAACCAGGTTGATGCTGAGACTGGGAGAAGTGTGGGTTTCTCTCTGTTGGGTAAGCCAGTTTGGCACCCTGTTGTATTGAAGAATTGCTGAATTATAAAATCCTCCATTGCTGCACCGATATTCCCACATTTGGTTTTTCCGGGGATTGTTGTCCAAAATATCTGTCAATGTGTTGATTCTTGTGCATGTGTTTGTTTCTGTATTATGGTGTGATATCTGCAGCAGAATTTATTTTAATGTTTATTGAAGGAATTTCATAAATAACTTATTGGAAAATAAGTAGGTAAAGTGTAATATCCCTAACCCGGAATATTCCTCAAACCCTAGCGAAATCTCCAACCAAATATGTGCAAATGATATAATAACCCAGAAGTGATAAAATAACAGTGGAACAACATATAATAATGTAAACCGAAAATATAAGCAGATACACAAGAAATGCAGTGAGAAACGCTAAGCCATTTTATTATACTAAGCAATAAATGAGTACAAGAGGTGATTAGACAGATGGCACCTCGACTGGCACAAGGCAAGTGAAGAAATACTCTCAGAATGACAAGAATGGCCTCTTTGCGTGGATGCTGCTGCTGCTAGAAAACAAATGATGATTTGGGGCTGCTCCCCTCCTCGGAAAAAGCTAAAACTCTGGATTCAGGCTCTACTCAAGAAACCTAGGAAAACCCAGAAAGCTTTCCTGGAATGGCCTCACACTGATCTGTGTCCTAGTTGTTGGGAAACTGCCATGCTGCTGGAAATCGAATGAGGATTTGGGGCTGCTCCCCTCCTTAGAAAAGGCTAAAACTCTGGAATCGGACTCTATGCAAAAAACCCAGAAAAACCCATAAAGCTTTTCTGAAATGGCCGACCCCCGAAAATCAACCCCTTGGGGTTCTGCGCAGTTCCTCAAAGACGTTGATGAAACTGCTGTTGAAATGTTGATGAATTGCTGCTGAAACGTTGATGAATCTACTGCTGGAATGCCAATGGAAATACCTTGCCCGAGTAGGCACTCAAAGACCCGCGGGGCTAAGGGCGAGATCTCTGAACGGAGACACTCAATGCACTAAACAGTATTGCAGACTAGCTAAACAGCCAGCGTGCTCTAAGTCAAAATGACTATCACAAATGATTATAACCAGAATGATCCCAAATGAGGGGGTTCCTCTCTATTTTATAGCCTCTGCCTCTCACAATCCCTAGGCTCACTTTCTCCTGCGTGATCCCCTTCTTGCCATGT